>QFDD01005555.1:0-17009 GCA_006871305.1 Vachellia collinsii | reverse complement strand
AAACTTGCAACCTCATTCTTTCATTCTGCAGATTATCTTAAGAGATGTGTGTTTGATGCTAGTTGAAATATAAGACCCTGGCATTTTTTAGGCTTCTTTCAATTAATAGAAGGCAAATCGTGCGCTTAAAGAATTTGATTTAATATTAACAAGCGGTTTGTTTAGGTGATATGTGGTCTCATCTAATAAGGAAGAGACAACATGCATGTGTGAATTTCGATAAAGGCATTTATTGAAAGAGGTAAGAATTTTTACACTTTAAAACTTGAAAAGGATCAATCCCAAGCCTAAGAAAATGAATTAGATTTAATCTTGTTGTATGTGGGAGTGTTTAGAGAAGCTGAAAACCATTGGTATGATTTCCCTGTCTCGGAAGGAATTAGTTTTTAGCTGTCAGTTGATGGACGTCCTTAGTAAATACACATTAATAATAATAATAATTGATAATAAAGAGTTGAAAATATATGTGTGCTATGAGACCAAAAAAAAATGCAAACGTGTTTGGAGAAACAATTAAATTTTATTTAGATAAATACTCGAGACTTTCCCATTTGCCTTAATACGAATGAAACACCAAGTCAACAACTGATACAACATACATACATACATACATAAATACATACATCCATCTTGGTGTGTGTAGATGCATCAAATTTTGTTTTGATACATCATCAAAATTTTCCGCTATGTTGCTTGAAATATTTTGTTTTTTTAGGAACATGCTTGATTTAGTGGTGAATCAGCTAGATTAAAATGTAGGCAAATTGAATTCGAATACCACATTGTTTTTTTTTTTAAAAAAAAAACTCTTATGAGGGGCAATCTAATCACAAAGCTCAATTCAAATTAATCAACTGCTTATATATTTGGAAACACAATTTAGAAAAACTTCAAGCACAAGTGGCCCGAAGGTTACTGAAAGAAGCATATCGTCTGTGTACTTCATGATATTTGCATTTATTAAGAATGCAAATAGCTTGATGACTCCATTGCTTATATATATAAGATAAAATTAAGGGGGAATTGGGGAAAAGTCCCTATTGAAGAATTAACTGTAAAATGGGACATTCTACACATATGCAACTGAACTTCTACAATATATAAATAAGCTTTCGTAATATATTCAACTGAGCAAATCCTATTATAAAAAAAGGATGACTTTGTATCGGTTATTTTATGCATTTGTCGTGGTTTTTAACCGCAACAAGCGTACTAGTAGCAGTTTACCACACTGCTGCAAAATCTATCGTGACAACAGGTTTAGTAACGATTTTAATGAATTGATGTATACACAATAAAAATCGCTACTAACTTTGCAGCGTCTATTAACCACAACAAATAAAGACGATGCAATATTTGTGACGGTTTCAAAACCGCTACTAATATTTAACTACGGAAAAAGAAAAAATTATTATAATTGTTAAAGAAACTGCTACAAAATAAAAAATGGAAAAAAAAGTAGTAGCGGTTACTAAACCGCTACTGAGTTTGAAATGAAAATTAGATTTTCTGCCAAATATTAAAATTTTGAAAATTTCCGCCAATAGTTTGTAGCCGTTTAAAAATCGCTACAAGTGTCGTCCTCAAAAATCAAAATATCCAGCCATATTTTCGTTATGAAGGATATTTGTAGTGGTGATTAAAATTGCTACTAATGTTTCTAAAAATTTTAAAAAAATTACAATATTTTATTCAAAATAATTATTTAATTATAACAAAATTAATTTTAATTATAGAAAGTGACCTAGTATTAATAAATAATTGATTCAAATTAAATAGTAGTAATTAAATAATATATATTGTGTAATGTAATGATAAAAAACCTGGAAAAAAAGAATAAAGCATTAGTATATTAAAAAGAATATTAGTAAATTAAATAAAGAAAACTTGTATAAAGAAAAAAAGATAATTAATATTATTAAAATACAAAATGAGGATAAATTGTCAGAAGTAATACCTATAAGAAGTGCCATCGTTAGAAGCTTTACTTGAGTTTGACCTTAGATATATTTTAAAAAGATGAATATAGGAGGAAGACAGAATAAGTGAGGGAAAAGGGAGAAGAGTAGAAAACAAAATGTGGTAGAAAGGGTATTTATAGGATGTCTGGTAGGAATTAGCAGCGGTTGTTTTAGCAGCGTTTTATGTATCGGTTGTTTGCAATGGTTTTGTGGTGTTTGTAGCGATTTTGTATTGCTACTAAATTTTTCTGTTTTAAAAAAAAATTGAATTACTTGAAACAAATTACATATATATTAGTACCTGAATTATTTATTCGGCATTGTCTGTCCTGCTAAGGGGTAAAACTTCATCTCCTTCGGGGAAGAAGTTTTCAAAATGAGGAGGATGGAATGACTCTGTCTCATAGATGATGTGTTTATCGATATCACCCATGTCATAAAGATCTTTAAGCTTAAGATGAACAACCATACTCCAATCTTTATATCTCTCATCCTCCACATAATAAACCTGTTGTACCTCTGATGCTAGAATATACGGCTCATTGTCTGGAGATTCACTATGTGAATGAGTCATGAAAAATTCACAAATGTGATTTCCAACTCATCAGTAGTGAATTCACAAGGAGTTTTCGTATTTTCCTAGGAACACTTGAATAATGTGACATTAAAGTGCCCCTGATAATTCAGTTTGATTATATCAACCAATTTCCCATAGTAGGGGACACCACTGAAATGCATGTCACTGTCACTGCTGCTTGCATAACTTTTTATACCAAAAGTCCCAAAAATTCTAAAATTCTCAGTGAGAGAGCCTTGGTCGCGTGAAACTATGTAAAACTTGAACTCGTTAACGTTGTATGTAGTAAATCTTTTCGCATATTGGAGGGACCCATGGCAAGACATGTCAAATCAACTGAATGGGAGTTGTCGTCATTGTGTATTTAGCGTGCAAACTGATTGGGAAATTCTCTATGCACTCTTCTATCAACATCAATGGATATTTGTGTTTGGATATGTAATTGACGCTTGACATAACTTCAGAACTCTCTGTTATGATTAAGCATGATATGAGTGGATAAAATATAATTTGAATTTATAAAATAATAAGTTAGCACTGATAGTCACTAAATGAAAGGATCAACTTGACTGCAGTTGATCATAACATGTGTGCTTGTAGCATCTCATTAATAGTAAGGTTGAACTATTGATGTCCTCCAACTAGTCTACTAACAGGAGGGAACAAACTTGTTGATGTTGATGGACCAACATCATTAGGGCAATCATAAACACAAGGATGACGGTTGAAAGATGTCTCGATTAAAATAAATTAAAAAAAATGAAAAAAACTACATTAAAATAAATTATAACAAAATAATTAAATGAAATACATAAAAAACTAAATTAAAATACATTATAAAAAATCAAACGAAGTAAAAAAAATAAAATAAGAATTAAAAATTATGTAAATAAAAGAAAATTAAAAAATATTAACATACTCACCTCTGCAAAAAAAAAAAAAAAAGATCGAGATTCGAAGGCAATATATGGATCTGCACCTCTTTAGCTCTCCAAAGCTTTTTTGATGCGACGTTTTTATAAAAAGAAAATAGGAGGTTGTGGTTTATATAGGTGCTGAAATCAGCAACGGTTTTACTAGAACCATTGCACAAACCGTTGCAAATTGTTGAAACATCTCGGAAAACGTATAGTTTAGTAGCGGTTCTACAAGAACCATTGCTAAATGGGAGAGAATCTGTGACCTTTTTTAATTTGTAGTGGTTTGACCGTTAACAACTGTTGCAAATAACAGTGACATATTTGCAAATCTCACCGGTTTTGTAACGGTTTTTATAACAACTACAAACTAAGGGACTTTTCGAATTTTGCCGTGGTTATTTCCCCAAAAACTGCTATAAATTAGTGCTACAATTTTGGCGCATCCTTCCCGCCAATTTTGTAGTGTTATATAACCGCTACTAATATGTTGATCTCATTAATGCTTCCTTTTCATCGCAAATTTATAGCGGTTTGTGCAATAACCGCTACAAAGTGAAGATTTTGTAGCGGTTTTATAAACTGCAATAAAATATCTGCTACAATCCTCACGTTTTTTTCTAGTGTCATATTCTTTAATTAATTTCTTAATGAAAGATTTTTCACCAATTTTCTCTTAAATTGGGGAGAATATAAAAGAATGAATTATTGATAGTAAGCTCCTTAAAAGAAATTTAAAAATCAGTTATTCAATTCAATTGTAAGTTAATTATCAAAGTTTCTGGTATAAATTATTAGAATAAGAATAGTACTCCATCCAGTCCTAATTTAATTAGATTAAGGATGTTAGTAAATTTAATTAATATGACATATTTTTTCTAAAACATTCTGATCATCTTCCTTAATTATTATTGAAGGAGCATCAATAGGGATAAATTAGAAAAACATTGATAAAAATTAAAAATAAGTCATATTTATGATCAATATCAACTCCTCAAGTTGATCTTATATTAAAAATTGGATGAATATATTGTTAAGCTTCCATTATATTTTTTTCTCTAATATCAATTATTGTACCTCCCATTTTTTTCATAATTTATCTACTCAGTTTCTTAATTGTGATTCGGGGCATAGAAGTTCAGATCTTTTCGCTATTTCCTTTGAGTCATCAAACAAATGATTAATTAATAAACTAAAACAAAATGTGACTTCCTAATTAATCAAAATTCTCTTTAATTTACCAATTGTGTCAAAATCATCATTGCCTAAAGATTAATATCCAAAATTAGGCATAAATAATGGAACCACAATTTCAACAGTAACTTTATTTACAATAACTAACTCAAATTGTCCAAGATAATTATTTCCAATAGCTAACTCAAGTTGTCCAAGATAAGATTTTATAAAGTTTGGAAAAATTAAATAATAAATAAATTGCAAAAATAATTTTGCTCAGCAAAAGTTTCAAGGTGGCTCAATAATTTTTTGGCACCCAAAACTCAAAACGGGAAGGGGCACGGCTGCCCCTTCTCAGCTGTCCTCCCTTTTGCTTCTTAATTTGGGGGTTCTTCTCAAATATTTTCTGTGTGTGTTTCTTTGCGTTATTGGATTCTACATAAAATGAATAACATTTTAATATGTTATTGACAAAAATGGTTATGTTTTCAATTTTTGATAATTTTTTAAAGATAGGCATTCTAAAGTTGAGAATAAGATTGATACTTTTTAAGGGATCTATCCTTAAAAAATCATAAAAAAAATTGAAAGCATAACCATTTTTGCACATAAGATCATATCAAAGTTTCACTTATTTGATGCAGAATCTAATGATTCAAATAAACAAAAAAAATTGGAAAAAAATACCAAAAATACCAAAAATACAACTGGCACCACAAACTCAAAACTTAGCCACCAAAATATATTTGATGATCCAAAATTGTCAAGCTCATGAGTACTTTTTCCCTTGAGTATAACCACCTCTCCTATTAAAGGCAATCGAATCCTATTAAATGCATTATTGACACTTTGTCTAGTAGGGATGTGAATTTTATTTTACTACGTTATGAGGAACTAACCTCTTGTACTAGACTCAATATTGGTGCTCATGAGTATTTTTATTTTGTTTTGTTTATTGATAATACAATTTTTGTTCCTCAAATTTACCCTAATTTTGATTTTAATCAATTTCCAATATGGGTTTTGGTCATTCAAAAGATAAAATAGTTTATATTTTTATTAAATTATAATAACCAATATTTTAAATAGAACGAGATTTAATTGACCAAAACTTATGATTTAAAGTTTAAGGGATAAAAACTAAAATTATATAAACTTGAGAATAAAATATTATATTAACCTTTTCTTTATCTCTAAACAGTAAAGTACCACAAATGGGCTCGTAAAAAAAAAAAAGAAAAATTCCCCCGAGTTAAAACAGAATGTCACTCATCAAACTTGATCAAGCCCAAGTTCAATTGTCTCATTTCTTACTTTGTACTCTAACTTATCTTTTTGATATCAATCATTTTGCCCTTTTCCACAAAAAAAAAAAAACAAGGGAAAGAAGGAAAGAACGTATGGATTAATAAAAATTACCAATTCATTTTATTCGACAGCATGATAATAAAATAATAAACTGCCGCTACTATTACTATATATGGAAAGAAAGTATGGATTAATAAAAATTACCAATTCTTTCACCCCAATTATTCCACTTATAATAATCATATCCGAATGATTTAACATCCTTGACAGTTGATGCACAAAAACTGTATTTAGTAATCATGAAAATGACAATTATGCCCTCCTCTCGAACACGAGGAAGAACATTACCATCCAAAGCCTCCAGGATCTTGCCATTCTCACGCAATCCACCCATGTTCCCACAATCAAACCTACAAGTAGGACACACGTCTGTGGGACACCATTGGATATAATAGATTCCTCTGAACTGTGTCTCCACAATCCTAAAGAAGTTACTATAATCTCGACGGCTCAATGCGTTACCAATCACTATAAGTCTTCTTCCACTTTTGCCGTCTCTTTCGCCCACCTTCCACAGTGTTGATTTAGCACATGTTGTGGCGGCGGAGAAATTCACCCTCAAGTCCTTGTTCATCTTCACCACCTTGTCTTCTCCGGCTTGCGGCAAGAAGGTGACAGGAAGGCCCTCTCCTAGGTCGGTGTTTAGCTGGCCGACGTACGTAGGGCAGGAGGAGCTGTGACGGTCGATGAGAGTGAAGCGGCCGCCGGAGTCGGTTATGGCGGGCTTGATGTAGTACTCGACGCCGTATTGAAGAGGACGGCGGTTTTTGTCGACCACGGTGGCGGTGGTGTTGTCGTCAGGTTGGGATAGGGTTGAAGTGGCCATCATTGTTATGATGATGAGAAGCCATGAAAGGCATAGGACCGATGAACTTGAAGTCAGCTTCTTCATATTGGAGGGTTTGGTTTATGGATATATGTTGGATTTGATAGTGCTTTGTGGAGAGGAAAAGGATAAGGCATAAGGTATTTATGGGGATGAAAATAACTTCCGAAATGTTTACGCATCTTGCAATCAGGTCCCATTTTAAGGCTCTGTTAAACTAGTAAATACTCTTTAAGCTTTTTGCCATTCTACTTTTTCTGCTTCCTGCATCACAATTATTGTTTAATTAAATGTTTCCCGGATCCGTATGATAAACAAATTTTCTTTTGACCCCTTTTGAAGGCCTGCTGTTCACTCGGGTACAATCCCTCTTAATACGAAGACAAATTTCAGTTTGTATGATCACAAGCAAAATGCTGAAGAGGCATATAAGAGTTAAAGAGCAGCACAGAATCAGATTCTGGATGTCAATTGAGGGGTTCCCGGCCTCCACCATGGGCGCCAACAGGTATATCCTTCGTAGTTGATGCATTGATTCCTTATTATTTTGATTGAAAGCACTAAAGTCCATTTACACTTTCACTTGCATGATTGGTCATCACATGTCTGCTTGTTTCTCTCAAAGTGTTATAATTCACACATTGCTCCCACCTGTCAACTTGCTCGACAAAATAATTAGGCGTGAGCCAATTTTTTTTTTGTTAGAGAGAAAAAATTATAAAAAAAATAAATATTAAAAGTTACTTTTTTTTTTTGTTTTTGTTTTTAACATCGATTCTACATTGCTTCTCTCTCTCTCTCTCTCTGACCCAGTGGTTGACACTGACAATTGAACTTGGAACACTCAAGGTAAGATCTAAGCATTAAGGAATGAACATGAAGATTAGAGAGGCAAAGTATTTTTAATATTCCTCTTGTTTTTTTTTTTTTGCCAATTAATATTCCTCTTGTTACAAGCACTAAAGTGGGCTTTTTGACGTGTACCCTATGAACAATAAAAGAAATTACCTATATATGCTACACTGGGAAAAAAATTTACTTATATACTATAGTTAAATTCATTTTTCAGGTGAACGAGTTTGAATTTATACTGAACTCATTCACTTAAAAAAAATAAGTTTAGGGCAATTTCCCCAAATTTGGGAGATATTTTTTTTTAAATATTCCCCACCCCAACGTCCCCCCACCCCACACAAAAAAATTGTTATTTTTTTTAAATCTCTCCCCTATAAAAAAAAGTTATTATTTTTAAAATATCTTCAAACTAGCCCTTTAGAAAAAAAAATAAATCCCTACAAATTATTTTGATAAAAAGACGGACATGAAAAATGAAAAACATTGCATTTATAAATTATATGCTTTCTCACTTTTTTAAATTAAAAAAGGCTAATGAATAAACTTCAAATTGAAAAATTACTTTTTCACTGATTCAATGTCCCCTTCTTTTATCATTAGGTCTTCAACAACCTTATTAATGCTTGAACAGGCTTCAAAACCACACGTTGACTTGGACGTGTTTTGCAATAAAACAGATTGGGTCAACCGAATGGCTAATATATACATATAAATAATATCCATCTCCAATAACTGATTAAATCTTGAATGTAGTAAATAGTCATGGTGTTACTTGATACACTGAACAAATATTTTTACAAATAAACGAAAGTCACCAATAATTAATTAAATGTAATAAATAGTTATATACAAATTGTGGATGAGTTTGTGTCAAATCTAATTAGTAAAAAAACTCTTGGCATATGTTACTCAGGTCAACGCATAGAACAGTATGCTATCCTCCAGGCTCAACCAATTAAAGGGGAAGAGATTTCTAAAGAGATTTCTATGCCTAACTCATAATGCAGAGACTCCATGCAAATGTCTTTCATGCTATAGAAAAGGAAGGCTCATGATGCTACAACAATTTAGTTATTTTTTCTATTTAAATATCTTCCAAAAAATGGTATGTATGCATATTTCCTCTTATCAATTTCTCTCATCTACTTCATTAATTTTCTCTCTCTTCTTGCTTTCATGAAAGTCCTTCATTTCTTTCTTTCTTTCTTCCAAATTATGGCATATATATGCATATTCCGTCTTTTTATCAAAATAATTTATAGGAATTTATTTTTTTTCTAAAGAGCTAGTTTGGAGAGATTTTAAAAATAATAACTTTTTTTTTGGGCTGAGAGAGGAATTTAAAAATAATAACAATTTTTTTTATGAGGGGCGAATTTGACTGTAGTATATTTATAAATTTTTCCATAGTATAACATATAGGTAATTTCTTTTACTGTGTTCATATTGTACACTTCAAAAAGCCCACTAAAGTGATGGGTGTGGAAATATTTTGATTGAAAGCACTAAAGTCCATTTACACTAGCATTAGCATGATTGCTCATCACATGTCTGCTTATTCCTCTCAAAGTGTTATAATTCACACATTGCTCCCACCTGTCAACTTGCTCGTCAAAATAATTAGGCGTGAGCCTTTCTTTTTTTGTTAGAGAGAAAAAATTGTAAAAAAAATAATATTAAAAGTTACTTTTTATTTTTTATTTTTTTTAACAATGATTCTACATTGCTTGTCTCTCTCTCTGACCCAGTGGTTGGCACCAACAATTGAACTTGGAACTCTCAAGGTAAGATCCAAGCATTAAGGAATGGATCATGAAGATTAGATTGGCAAAGTTTTTTTAATCTTCCTCTAGTTACAACCATAGTGTCAATCTCTTATTAATCGTTAGGGATATGCAAAATTGTCATCTTCGGTACATTTGCAGATGCATTGTAACTTACCATGGCAGAGCTTAGATATCATAATATTGATTATGGCTGTGCACAGGGTGGACCGGATTGATATCTAATTTGAGATTTGATCTAGTTTAGTATCAGCCTAAAGGCGAGTCTAGATTATATCTAGCAAACTATTTGGACCAATCCGGGAAATCTAGGGATTTCAATATATTGTTTTCCCTCTTTACAAGAGACAAAATTGAAACTTAATAATACAAATTAGAATAAAAAACCTAAAATCATGTAAAATAAACCTTAAAACATTAAAATATAAGCATAAATCAGTAACATTCAACATTTTTACAATAATAAATATCATTATCAACATAAAAAAATAATTTTAAAATAACTCTAGTTATACTGAATCATATCAGCTGGTTTGAGTAACTAGTTTTGAATCCAATCCAGTCTGACTAGCCAATATGATGCAATCAGTCCAATTTTATTATATTATTTATTTGGATTGGACTGAATTCAATCTAGCCTAACCAGTCAATCTAATGCAGTCAGCCCAACATATTACTTATGTTGCACTAAATCAGCCATTTTCAAAGTAAATGAAGTTACTGCTTTCAATCAAATTATTACCACCCATTCCACACCCATTTTGACTAGATTTGATTGTTTTTAAATAATTATTTCTTAAATAAAAATTATTTTTTAAAAAATAGTAGTTGAGAGATTGTTTTTATTTTTTATTCTATATCTACTGGAATAATTTTTTAGAAAAATTTAGACTTTTAAAAAAATTAAATCTGGATAATCCAAATTAGATATGGATAGTACATATGTCATTAGCTCTTCTTACTAAGCATTTTGTTTAATAGGGAAACAGGTCCCTTACTTTCAAAGGGCCATGCAATAACTCGTCCTTCCAACTCTGATGTAGGAATACAAATGAACTGAAGTCTGGTCATTAATTAATAACGAAGTGTTGTGACACGTGTTTGTAATTTTTATAAAAATATCGATTTTACACATTCTGGCATAATAAATAAGTTTGCAATTTTTTCGGCTTGATTGTAAGTTGGGGTGTTGGGAACATATGCTGGTCTATTCATGGAAGAAGCCCCGATTTTCTACTTCTAATTCTCACCTTGAGGGCAATGTGAATCTTTCTAGCCTCTGGGGAAGTGATGGGTCCATACCCATCATTTTCAAACTGAACTAGTTATGAGAAACATATACTCTCGAGGGCTTCTATTATTTATTGGCTTATCTATCTACATTATTAACTGATGATTCCATCAACACTTACCACAGCAAAGCCCCGGGAGAGTGGTAGGCCCAGTTGTACCTTATGAAAACGGGAGAAGCACAAATAATTTCTATGACCCAAGGATCTTTTTATCAAAATACTCTTCCCTAAGCGGCTGGTTCTCCTCACTGCTTTTTTATAGCTCAACCCACAAACTCACAGAAGACTGTATCAGAGACACACCAGGTTTTTGCACAATGCAAGCATCCAGTCCCATTCCAGCAATGTCACCACCTAGCCAGACCTGCATTTGACCTCAACACCATTGTGTGCGTAGATGAATCAAAATTTTCCTCTATGTTGCTTGAAGCATTTTGTTTTTTTAGCTAATGTGCTTGTGGATCATCTACATTACAGTGTAGGTGAATTGAATTCGAATACCATCTTGTTTTTGAAAAAAAAAACTCCAATGAGAGGCAATTCGATCGCAAAGCTCAATTCAAATTAATGTTTATATGCCTGGTAACAGAATTTAGAAAAACGTCAGGCACCCCAAAGGTTGTTGAGAGAAGCATATCGTCTATGTACTTCATGATACTTGCATTTAGTGAGAATGGAAATAGCTTAATCACTCCATTGCTTTTATATATATATATATAAAGATAAAATTAAATTGGGGAGAATATAAAAGAATGAATTAATGATAGGTTCCGGTATAAATTATTAGAATAAAAATAGTACTCCATCCAGTTCTAATTTAATTAGATCAAGTGTGTTAGTTAATTTAGTTGATATGATATATTTTTATTAAATACATTCTGATTTTCTTCCTTAATTTTCCCCTCTATCTTATTTACTTATTATTGATGGAGCATCAATAGTAATAAATTAGAAAAATATTGATAAAAATTAAAAATAAGTCATACATTTATGACCAATATCAACTTCTCAGTTAATTAGGTCTTATATTAAGAACTGAATGAATATATTGTTAATGTTATAAAATTATATATAAGTGTGGATGTCCATAAACTCTTTGAATTCCTTTTAGTTTCCCTCCCTTTAAATATCTAAACTTAATAACCTCTCTTAACTCTTGAACTTCCACACCTTCCACTCCATAACCCCTTTCTCTCATGAATGGTCTTTAGGGGCCTTTATTTCCTAGCTCAAATGTTACATATTGTACTATTATGAGAATTCATTTTGTGTAACTTATGGTTGAGGATGTAAACCTATAAATAGAGGCTTTGTAATGCACATTGAAAAAACACATATGAATAAGAATCACTTTCTCCTTCCTTCCCAATTCTCTTTTATCTTGCTCATTTCTCTTCAATGTTCTTTTATTTTTATAACAGTTAAGCTTTTGTTATATTTTTTTTTCTCTAACATCAATTATTTTACTTCCCCCTTTTTTTCATAATTCATCTGCCCGATTTCTTAATTGTGATTCTGGGCATAGAAGTCCAGATCTTTTTGCTATTTCCTTTGAGTCATCAAAATGTGGCTGCCTAATTAATCTTCTCGGTTTCTAAAACAAAATGTGACTGGTTGATTAATCAAAATTCTCTTTAATTTACCAATTGTGTCAAAATCATCATTGCCTAAAGATTAATATCCAAAATTAGGCATAAATAATGGTACCAAAATTCAATGATAACTTTATTTCCCGTACCTAACTCAAATTGTCCAAGATAATTTTTTATAAAGTTTGGAAAATTAAATATTTAATAAATTGCTAAAACAATTTTGCTCAGCTAAAGATTCTAGGCTCAATAATATTTTGGGCGTCCAAAACTTAGCGTCCAAAATATATTTGCATGATCCAAAATTGTCAAGCTCATGGTTACTTTTCTCCCTAACTATAACTAGCCACATATTAGAGGCAATCCAAACCTACTTGATGCACAATTAGCATGGGATTCTAATCTTATTTTATTACGTTACAAGGGACTAATCCCTTTTACTAGATTCAATCATGAGATCTCAGGAGTACTTTTATTTTGTTTTGTTTAAGGTTAATACAAATTTTGTCCCTCAAATTTGATCTAATTTTGATGTTGGTCCTTCAATTTCAAACCGTGGGTTTTGATCCTTCAAAAGATAAAATGATCTATATTTCATTAAATTATAAGAATAGGTAAAATGATCTATATTTCATTAAATTATAAAAATCAACGTTTCAAACATACATCTTTGTGTGTGTAGATGTATCAAAATTTTCCTGTATGTTGCTTGAACCATTTTATTTTTTTAGCGAATGTGCTTGATTTAACGGTGGATCATCTAGATTACAATGAAGGCAAATTGAATTCGAAATCCACCTTGTTTAAAAAAAAAAACTCTAATGAGAGGCAATTCGATCGCAAAGTTCAATTCAAATTAATTAGCTACTCATATACCTAGTAACAGAATTTAGAAAAATGTCAGGCACCAAGTGACCCAAAGGTAAGGTTCTTGAAAGAAGCATATTGTCTGTGTACTTCATGATATTTACATTTATCAAATAGCTTAATCACTCCATTGCTTTTATATATATAAGATAAAATTAAATTGGTGAGAATATAAAAGAATGAATTAATGGTAGTAAGTTCCTTAAAAGAAATTTTAAAAAGAGTTATTCGATTCAGTTGTAAGTTCATAATCAAAGCTTCCGGCATAAATTATCAGAATAAAAATAGTACTCCATCCTATCATGATTTAGTTAAATTAACGATGTTAGTTAATTTCATTGATATGACATACTTTTTTTTTTTTTTAAAACACTCTGATCATCTTCCTTCATTTTCCCCTCGCTCTTGTTTACTTATTATTGATGGAGCATCAATAGGGATAAATTAAAAAAATATTGATAAAAATTAAAAATAAGTCATATATTTATGACTAATATCAACTCTTCAAGTAGCTAGATTTTATATTAAGAACTGAATAAATATATTGTTAGGCTTCTGTTATATTTTCTCTCTCTAACATCAATTATTTTACTTCCCATTTTTTTTCATAATTCATCTGCTGGGTTTCTTAATTGTGATTTCGGGCATAGAAGTCCAGATCTTTTCATTATTTCTTTTGAGTCATCAAAATGTGACTGCCTTATTAACATGCTCGGTTTCTAAAACAAAATGCAACTTCCTAATTAGTCAAAATTCTCTTTAATTTACCAATTGTATCAAAATCATCATTGCCTAAAGATTAATATCCAAAATTAGGCATAAATAATGGTACCCGAATTTCAATAATAATTTTATTTCCAATACCTAACTCAAATTGTCCAAGATAAGTTTTTATTACAGAATCACCATTTAACTAAATGTCTTTTTGTTAAAGTTCGATCCAATTATTGATGAGCGTGTGTTCAATGTTTAATTATTGATATTTTAGATGATCAAATATCTTATAATAATGAATATAACTAATATAATTACATTAGAAAATACTAATTGAGAAGAGAGAATGGAAGGAGCTAGAGAAAGGGGAGAGGCGATGGGGTAAATGAAAGTGAGTATGGGAGAAAAAGAAATCTAAAATATTTAATTTTGAATCAGTATTTAAATTTGTTAAATTGAAATTTTTCGTAAAATAAGACTAAGTAAGCTAAGCTCACAGGATAATTTAAAGGCTTGTCCAGAGTTGAGAGAGAACCTTCTTGGCAGCCAATTTCAAAGTTGGAATTTGAGTTTGAGAGGCGAAGGTTGACAAAGGAGGATATTAGGGAACTAGTATATCGTGAAATACTGGAATATCACCCTCAGATGCTTGAAGATTACATAAATGGAACTGAAGGCAACTTTCTCTATCCTAGGTCTGAAATATGAGTTATTGTGGATTATACATGATGTCTATTACCTATTTTATGAATATAGTATTTATATTTATATGTAATAAATGGGAATATATTCCTTGCAGTGCAATAGGCCAATTCAGAAAACAATGTACTCATCTAGAGGAAAATGGTGGCTCGGTCACTCCTCCAGAAAGGAGGCATGTCTCCCTCCCAAGGTGAGACTAATCTGCACTTATGATGGCTCCATGGCTTTCTGTTAATTGTATCTTTTCTTCTTGGTTTTAGATATTTATTTGTGTGTTGAGTTTAGTTGCCGATCTAGTTCTGGGGAATGCTTCAGACTCGTTGGGTTCTGATTGAAGTTTCTTGGATTTCATTTGGGTTAATAATGATTTTGGAGGTATGCATTTATCTCAGTGATCTTTCGACTCCAACCTGTCTAAAATTTATTATACAAAAAAAAAAAAAAAGTTATACTGGACGCAAATGACGAAGACGAGGAAAAGATCTTTTTCAGAAGAAATAAGGGTGTTTCGGGTAATTTATGTTTTTTATTTGAGAAATTTAGTGAATTTTCTTGTTTGAAAATTTTATTTGTGCAAATTAAGTAAAATATAACAATAATGAACAAAGTTTTAAATATAATAGCACTGCTTTATCATTGATTATAAATAAAAGACAATTCATAGGGCTTTATTATTATATGTAACAACAAAATACATGATACCTTCTTTTCATCCTCTTATTCTACTAATTAGGATGAATCACTAGCCCCTCATTACTCTTTAATAGAAACATTAAACCAAATATTAAACAACTCGATTCAGAAACTATATATAATGATGATAATGACGATTATGCCCTCCTCTCGAACACAACAGGAAGAACATTACCATCCAAAGCCTCCAGAATCTTGCCATTCTCACGTAATCCACCCATGGTGCCACAATCAAACCTACAAGTAGGACACACTTCCGTAGGACACCATCGGATATTATAGATTCCTTCGGACTGTGTTCCCACAATCCTAAAAGAGGCACTATAATCACGCTCACCGTTGGAACCAGCGGCCACGATAAGTCTTCTTCCACTCGCCGTGTCCCTCCCGCCGACCTTCCATTCTGTTGATTGAACGCATAATGTGGCGGCGGAGAACGCCACCTTGAAGTCCCTGTTCACCTTTATGACGTCGTCTTCTGCGGCGTATGGCGTGAAGGTCACAGGCAGGCCTTCCCCTTGGTCGGTGTTTAGCTGGCCGACGTAGAGAGGGCAGGGGTTGTTGCGGTCGATGAGAGTGAAGCGGCCGCCAGAGTTGGTTATGGCGGGATTGATGTAGTACTCATCGCCGCGTTGAAGAGGCCGGCGGTCGTGTCGAGCACGGCGGCGTTGTCATCGGATTGGGATAGGGCCGACGTGGCCATCATCATCATGATGAGAAGCCATGCAAAGCATAGGACTGATGAACTTGAAGCCAAGTTTTTCATATTGTTGATTCTTAAACAAAAGGGGTTTGGTTATGGATGTGTTGGTGTGATTGTGTTTGGTGGAGAAGAAAGGATAAGGTATTTATAGGGATCGATAGGATTGATGATATAGCGAGAGGTTGATGAGTGATTAAAGTCCAAAATGTACAAATAGTTGACTTGCACGTTAATTCTGAAATGGACGTATTGGGCATGCCATCTGTACATTAATTACGCCCTTGACTTTGAGTTCAAACTCGCAACCTCATTCTTTCATTCTCCAGATTATCTTAAGAGATGTGTGTTTGATGTTAGTGAAATATAAAACCCTGGCAATTTTTAGGCTTCTTTCAATTAATACAAGGCAACTCGTGCGCTTAAAGAATTTGATTTAATATTAACAAGCGGTTTCTTTAGGTGATATGTGGTCTCATCAAATGAGGAAGAGACAACATGCATGTTTGAATCTCGATAAATGCATTTATTGAAAGAGGTAAGAATTTTTACACTTTAAAACTTGAAAAGGATCAATCCCAAGCCTAAGAAAATGAATTAGATTTAATCTTGTTATATGTGGAGGTGTGTTAGAGAAGCTGAAAACCATTGGTATGATTTCCCTGTCTCGGAAGGAATTAGTTTTTAGCTGTCAGTTGATGGACGTCCTTAGTAAATACACACTAAGAATAATAATAATTGATAATAAAGAGTTGAAAATGTATATGTGCTATGAGACAAAAAAATTGCAAACGTGTTTGGAGAAACAATTAAATTTTAATAGACTTCTTTAGATAAACACTCGAGACTTTTCCATTTGCCTTAATACGAATGAAACACCAAGTCAACAACTGATACAACATACATACATAAATACATACATCCATCTTGGTGTGTGTAGATGCATCAAATTTTGTTTTGATACATCATCAAAATTTTCCTCTATGTT
>QFDD01005553.1:0-17269 GCA_006871305.1 Vachellia collinsii | reverse complement strand
ACACACTTTAAAACACTACAACTCGAGTTCTAAAGCATCAAACTCGAGTTCTCTCAAACATTCCATTAAAACTCGAACTTTTCAAAAATCTTTTTGAAAACAAACAATTCAAACACAATTTCAAAAACATATTTGGCATCATCAAAACATTATCTCAACATCTCGTACCATCTGAAGGAAAATACTTTATTCCTTAAAAGATAATTGATAAGTACTAAAAAAATGGTACAACACAATGGTCATTTATGGTTGCAACCATTTTTCTGATTTAAAACTTCATTCTCATTATATGAACTGCCTTGGAGGAAAAGACCTCTATATCTAGAACTCTTCCTTTTGTAAACGGTTTCTGTGGAGTATTGAATAATAAAGTTATGAGATAAAAGAGCATAATTCATTGCCATATTATGAAAGATTTATAACAGAGTATATTATGTAGGGAACAAAGTGCATAATGGGAGACAAACCTTGCAACATATTTGTTGTTGGTTGAGCTTCTACGGTTGAGGCTAAATCGCTTCCTTTGGTAAGTTGTACTTCAAACAATTCTTTGTTGCCACACAATCTATGATCCCACTGCTGTGAAAGTACCTCATAAGGGTAAGTAAGCTCTAGTGGAATAGAAGGAAGTGTAGAGATATTCTCTTTGTTGTGCTAACTTGATTGCCTGTTATCAAGGACCATTCGTATATCTTCTTCATCCTCCATGACAATGAATGACTACGACGTAGTTTAACTATAATGGGATGCTTGGTTAAGAATGAATATAAGGAATAATGAAGTGTGAAAGAGAGAGAGAGAGAGTGAGAGTGTGTGTGTGTGTGTGTGTGTGTGTGTGTGTGAAGTAAATAGCATCATGCTACCATGCAAGTTGTGGTCGTACCTGCATGAAAATAGGGTGAGGCCATCTAACCACATGAGTTGGAGAAAGAAATGACTAAAAGGTACTTACTGTTAGATTAGAGGTGTTTTATGTACTAAATGTTGTCAGCATGGATTGATGATGTGTAACTGAGAAGTGAGAACATAATACGTGGCCTCGAGATAATAACTGTGGAGCAACGTCAGTTGATGTTAAACAATGCAAAAAATACAAGATTGAAAATATTATGATGATCCCTTGAAATTCAAAAACAATGTAGGTCTACAATGTACTATATTTGTATAGCTATATTTGAGTAGGATAAGTGATAGGTTCTAACCATGTGTAATGTTCACGCGTATCCACAGCAAATGGCATGTACCTTTTTTTTTATAGTACAAGTGGCATGTACTTTATAGTATAATTTTATAAGTAAAGAAAGTATGCATTAAATTGTGTACTTATATTTAGACATTATAATATTGTTTTGGATGTAATCACTCATGGTTAAATAGCCAAAATTATCTACAAACTCTCATTCCATGCAACGTGTCACACCAAGCACTGCTAGGGATCTAACACCCTGAGGGACCTCGAAGTGGGTGAAGGGGGAAGGGAGATGCAGTAGGCAAGGTGCGCTCAAGTCCCACATCGATTAGACTCGTCCAAAGTAAAGGCCATATATGTAGTCAAGGTGTGGCCTTTGACATCCGAGACGCTTTTTGAGTGACTATGGGATCCCAAAAGAACAAAACCCTATGCCTACAGCGGCTAAACTGGGACAATACCTCAAGATGTTACACAACGAAGATCATATGAACGAACAAAGCCATAAATCCAATGCATAGCAAGATAACGTTGATCATACCACATTGATCTCCCAGCTGTGATACTGCTTCCTTCTACAGTTTGGAGCCAAACTCGTGCACGAGCAAAGTCTGGATGTGGAAAAACGTCCATAGGTCCATAGTTGATAGTAAGTAGTAGAACATCAAAATCTCACAATAGTTGCACCAAGAAATCCATCTGCTTTTCTGAGAACATCTCATAAAACCTCATATTGCAATATGCTATTTCTTTGCCCTCTTTAGAAACTTCACTAACCATGTAGTTGCCTTGCAACCAAGGTCATTGCATAAATAGGTCGATTTAGCTTACTTGCCTTAAATGAGGAGAACAAACTTCATTGCATCTGACAATGGTTGGTTGAAATGGCATTTATGGCAAGGATGTTGTTTTCAGTTTATCAAAAACACAATATGTGACTTAGTTAGTGGAAGATTTTGTGTACGATGAAACTTTGGGAAGTATTGGAGCATTTAATGTGTTTTTGTACAAATGAAACTGATCAAGTTTGATTCTCATGAAGGAAGTTCATCATACCAAGCATCTATAGAACAAAAAAAAAGAGCAAAACTGAGGAGCTTCTTATGTAGGTGATGCAGACCAAGTGTAGAAAAATTAATTGTGATGTACTGATTATCACACAATTTTTTTAATTTTCCAAATATATTAAATGGGAAAACTAATAAAAATATTAAATAGAAATATTATAAAACGTTTTTTTCTTTTGAGTAAAATTGATTGATATGGGTGAAAGGATGGTGGAAGATTTTGGATATATCTTCTCTTTGGGAAGTGTTGGAGCATTTAATGTTTTTTTTGTACAAATGAAACTGATCAAGTTTGATTCTCATGAAGGAAATTCATCATACCAAGCATCTATAGAACAAAAAAGAAGAGCAGAGCGGAGGAGCTTCTTATGTAGGTGATGCAGACCAAGTGCAGAAAAATTAATTGTGATGTATTGATTATCACACAATTTTTTTAATTTTCCAAATATATTAAACGGGAAAACTAATAAAAATATTAGATAGAAAATTATAAATGTTTTTTCTTTTGAGAAAAATTGATTGATATGGGTGAAAGGATGGTGGACAATTTTGCGTACATCTTCTCTTTGGAAAGTGTTGAAGCATTTAATGTTTTTTTGTACAAATGAAACTGATGAATTTTGATTCTGATGAAGGAAGTTCATCATACTAAGCATCTATAAAAAAAAAGAAAAAAAAGAGTAAAATTGATTGATATGGGTGAAAGGATGGATTGGAGTGATTGATTTTGAGTAATGGGCTTTCCATTATTGCCCCGTCTTGTTTTTTCATAACATATATAGTATTATTTATTTATGTTATAATATTGAAGTGATTGAGACTTTGTAAATTGAATAAAAATAAGCTCATCACATGAAGGAATCTTTAAACTTTTTGTTTGCTCTCACTTCAAGTGAGAGGATGCAAAAATAAACATTTAATGCCATCATTTCACGTGAGAGGAAGCAAAAAACAAAAAAAGGCCACTTAACTATCATTTCAACTTATAGTTTTCCCGATTCGTGCATATTAACTCCATACCATAAAATCTGATTATATATATAGTAGAGCCCACATGTGAAGTGCCACATTGATTGGGAAGGGGAGCGAAGCACGCCTTATAAGAGTGTGGATACCTTCCCCTTGTAGACGTGTTTTCTGGGTTATTGTAGAAACCCAGGGAAACAAAACCCTACTCTGTTTGCAACAGGGATAATATCTACAATGGAGGGCTTTGGGATGTTACAAATGGTATCAGAGCCAGGCTTCCGGTCGGTGTGCCAGTGAGGACGCTGGGCCCCTATAGGGGGTGGATGTGAAGTCCCACAGCGATTGGGAAGGGGAACAAAGCACGCCTTATAAGGGTGTGGATACGAGTTTTCTGGGTTATTGTAGAAACCCAAGGAAACAAAACCCTGCTGTGTTTGCAACAGGGACAATATCTACAAGGGAGGGCTTTGAGATGTTACACCACATAACAAATAAATGATATAGGAACAACTTCACGTGACACAATCAGATTTATTTTAAAGGATATGACCCTTAGCTAACCGTACACACCCACACACATTTTAGTTAAATTTTAATATTGCAGAATTATATAATTGTAAGCATATTATATTAATATCAAACGACTATAAAACAAAAATGTATAGTAGAGCTGACATGACAAATAAATGATATTGGTATAAGTCCACATGTTTGAGCAAAAAAAAAGTACAAGTCCACATGACACAATCAGAATTTATTTAAAGGATGTGACCCCTAGCTAACTGTACACACCCACATCCACCATAGTTAAATTTTAACAGGAAGCCATTATTTCATTGTAATCTAAGGTTATATTGCCTACTATCTTTTGTATTAATAAGCATCAGCAACAGACAGTATAAAAAAAACAAAACCCAAGAGAAGCTTAATCACCTTGCTGGCACACTTCATCCTAAAACAATGTTTCAACCCATCCTACTAACTAACAAATCAATGGATCGCCAAACAATTCATTAGTTAGTAGGACAGGCGGAAACACTGATTCAGCATAAAACATGACACCAAGCTGATTAAGCTTCTCTTGTGTTTTGTTTATTTTTTATATTGTGTGTTTATGATGCCTATTTATACCTTTTGTCTTTGAGCTCCAACAAGTCAGCTAGAGATCCATGTGGCCACTTTATAGTAGCAATAGCATTAATGCCAAAACCTACAGCTAAAGACAATGAATACATGTGGAACATACGATTATATTTTAAAATCTGCAAAGCACATAACAGAATGAACAACAACACATTTCATAAGTATATCAAAATTGTAACAAATTGGTGACACTTTGCTTAGAACAAATTGGCCCATATTAAAAAACCAATGTCAATTGCTCATAATAGAAACAAAAATTTTTCCACAACATTTCTCTGTTTTTCATATGGCTTGAACAACATTTTTTTGAAAGGTTTGAACAACATATTTGGGGACATAAACTGTTAATAGGCTCAAATGTCGTCCATTTATGCAAAAAAATGGTAACTAATTTTTGTTAATTCTCTTCTTTAATGCATGATAATAGTTTTTCCAATGAATCAAGGCATATGACCTAAGGAAAACCCAAAACAAAAACAAAAACTTGCTCGCATTCCTATTCATTTCGGCTTGCACACACCAATTTTTTTAAAGGCTTGAACAACATATTTGGGGATATAAAATGTTAAACAACTCAGTGAGATTCATTTTACAACTCAATGAGATTCATTGTTGCACTTAATACAATGTCAAACAGCTGGTTAAACGAATGAACTCGCATGGCATGCGAAATAAACCAGTGTGCAAAAAATGGTAACTGACTTTTGTTAATTCCCTTCTTTAACGCATCATAATAATTTTTTCAATGAATCAAAGTATATGAACTAAACAAAACCCAAAACAAACAAAAAATAAGACTTACTCGTGTTCCTATTAGACGATGTCAGAGACATGGTTCGACCCATGTAAGGACCATCCAAGACGGTGGTCAGCAATAGCGTGGAGACCTTGGCATCCTAGAACAGTAGCCTGCGAGGCAGGTTCAACGTTCGGGCAGTCTTTGGCGATGTAAGGAAAGTCCAAGACGGTGGTCGGCAATAGCATGTTTGACACCTTGGCATCTGAGAATAGCAACCTGGGAAGCATGTCCAAGGTTCGGGCAGTCTTCGGCTTGGCTTCAGCGAGGCCGTACTTGGGCTCACCTGGTGCTTCTTCACATTGAAACGGGACAAAAATAGCCACACAAAAAAAAAACAGCAAAGAAGATGTACTCTGGACGGGATGAAGGGAGGCATCGAAGAGAAGAGAGGAAAGACAATGAAGAGAGAAGAATTTCAGCAAGAAAATGAGCTGAGAAGGCAGGAGATAGAATGATATACTCTGAATGAAATGAAGTTCACGGGTGTTAAAAGTACAAACAAATATATATATTGCAGGACTTGAGTAAAAAAAATGACTTCTTCTCGAATAGAGAGCTCTGACATAGGTAAAGTAGATGGGAAAATGGTATTTGAAATATTAATGATTTAATTCATTTTTTTGAAGAAGCAGAAATAGTTACTGTACTTAGGAACAGTGATAGGTGGAAGAGCTTTTATAGATATTATTGATAGAGGATGCTTTTTATTTTAAAATTAATTAACATACTAAAGTTTAATCAATACCTCACCTCATTCACTGAGAAAAAAAAAGTTGATACAAAGAATAATTTACTTTCTCCCCACAATGAGATGGGATCCTATATGATAAAGTATATAATTTCTGGTTAATAATCGTACCACATCGATTAACTCGGTTGAAAGACCTTAATAAATGAAGATGTGCCAAGGTAAGGCTACAACAGATAAATATTTGGACTATTTTAGACTAACTTAAGCTCTAGCACACAAACAATTCCTACCTAAATCGAAAAAAATAATATAAAATAAATAGCTGATGCATCACAATATTCCTCGGCCAATTAAAAATAAAAAGGCATCATAGTCTTCTATCTTCTCAGCATTGCAGTCTATCTGATAAGCTTGACAAACAAAATCCATGAGAAGGATAATTACCTGGGTAAAGGCGATAAAAAGCCATTATAATTATATAGAGTTAAATGAATATCATCAGATCAGTGCAGTCAAATACACATGCTTAGTCCACTACATGATACTCTTTTGATCCTATTTATAAGTCACATCAGTAAAAATTTTATATAAATGTACAATTTTACCCTTAATTTATTATTATATAGGCTTTGTAATCTTGGAGTGTAGTGTGTATTAAATAAAGATAAAGTTGGAAAGTAATCAAAATTTTAACACAAAATTTCCGATACAATATATTGGAAGTGAATCATAAATAATACCAAAGTTCAGCTTATTCAGTATGCACCTTCTGACCCCACAAAAAAGATGCCCGTTTTGTCAAATTCCTCGTCTCACATGGTGAAAGCCAACCTTCCTATCTCTGAGAATCACAGCACTGAGGAAATTCGCAATCGCAAGCACCTGTCCTGACCTGATTCAAAAGTTTCAAACATCCAATTTTAACGAGAAAAGTTGAACCTAGAATAACACTGATTTATAACTAGTAACTGTTTATAGGCCTATCAACATTACATCTCTAACGGCTCCAAACCTCTTTATGGTAGCAACTCATGACAATAATATAGCAAGACATTAACTGTGGGCATATACATGATTCTTCGCATACTACTTCCATTAACTGTGGGCATATACATGATTCTTCGTATACTACTTCCGATTCTAATTTTAAAAGCTAGAGAAAAGGTTTCACTCTAATCCTAAATATAAAACATCAATCCATTTTACCTTTTAAATTTATAATTTTTTCTCCAAAGTATTCACATCGATTGCACATTATAAAGACAGGTAATTATAATACACATGGTTAAAAAGGATATTTTAGAAAAACCAATTCAGTTTTTATACAAATAGTTAACCTAACCAATTTCTTTAAAATCCGTAAATTAGCTATTTAGTTCTTATATTAAAAACCTGAGGTAGTATATTGGATAATTCTTGAAAAGGAACTAAGCTTGGTGTTATTCTTGTATCATGCAACAAATAAGTACTTGGTTTTGGAGAAAATAGATCAGGAAAATTAGCAACAGGAAAGTAAAAGGGAAAAGGGATCACTTAGAAAGGAGTAAATGACAAGCAAAAGAAGCATCAATTGAAAAAACCTCTTTCGGTAAGTCAGAAGACAGGATCAACAGCCCTGACTGGTGGTAAAGGCTTACCAATAAATATCCTTTATTTTTCCTTTATGTTTATGATTGCATAGATTCTTTAAAAGGGGACTAAGAAGTTTTCTTAGGAAGAGAAGAAGATAAAAAAGGAGATCCACAAACCTTTCGCAAAGTAAAAGATACCCTTCTTGAAGCTCTTCTGATAACTCTATCATTCACCTTGTCAATCTGCGGGAGTTAAAACCATCATGGAATTATTTATAGATAAAATTATATGATTACGACACACCTAAAAGTGATTGGGGTGCTTCTGATCAATCTTCAAAGTTATATGCTAATTAAAGAAGAAAGTGGTCATGATTAATCTGAAAATGACACTATTATATACCTTGTGGTGAGGAATGTAATGGTGCCATGCATATCGAGCTTCTCCAGACATCAGTAGCATAGATCGAGGGGGAAGATAGATAGCCTTCTTAATAAAATTTAGATCATCCTCTGGACTTTCCACTTTTGTGACAGTACCTGAAGCAACTCTAGGAATCCAATCATCATTTGCATATCGCCTGAACTCCATTATACAAGGCCCAGCTAGTGAAAGGCTGAAGATTAAATCGTCAAATGCAGAATGGGTGTCTATATGAGGGGACAAGCCCACACCAGAAGGGTACTCATTAACCTGTAACATAATATTGACACTCAAAAACATCAGACATAAGTAAACAATATTAACATATAAAAAAAGCTAATGGTAATACCAAACTTGTAATAAATAATAAAATCTCATTAAGTTCAGCAGAATTAACATACCGTAAGTTGGTCCAAAATGACATTTGCAGCATTCCTAAGAGATGGGAATAATGAGATTCTTTCAAGTATTGGAAAAACAAATGATGGAAGTTCACCCAAGCAGCGATTTGTATTGACATTCCTTGTCTGCATAGCCAAATAAGAGTGGAAAGTAAAACCTAAAGCAATTAATATCATTCTCACATTACTCAATGTATTTTATCTTGGGTAATAATTGAAACCGTTTAAGGAAAACATCAATTAAGCAAATGAATCAGTTATCTGACTTCGAAGAAATCAGATTCTAATAATTTAGGGGCAATAACAATGACTTAACGAAAAGCATAATGCCATAGAAAATTAGAAAAATAAATACATAAAAAAGGATAATAGCGCCAATATGATATTATGTTTGATCATGAAAATCAGTGCGTCATAAAGAGGAGAAAGATATTGCTTTTGTATTTGATAAATGACTGAAAGAACATGTTTAAATATTTAACAGTTGTAGTAACGGTTTACAGATGGCATCTTATTATGGACAGTGTAATGGCTGAATAG
This sequence comes from Vachellia collinsii, assembly GCA_006871305.1. NCBI lineage: Eukaryota > Viridiplantae > Streptophyta > Magnoliopsida > Fabales > Fabaceae > Vachellia > Vachellia collinsii. Next base: position 8,475 of record QFDD01005553.1, on the reverse strand, counting down.
AGACAAAGAAAAAAAAAAGAGCAACATAGGTAAAGACGCTTCTGAGTCTAAAATCATTAATGAAGAATTGAAAACCAAAGGTGCAAAATGTTGGCTCATTTTTACTAGTGTGGCCAAGCTAACAAAGGAATGATTTTAGCATTAACGGGGGCAAAATGAGATTTTGATGATCTTTTTTTTAAAGCTTGTGGAGGTGAGAATATTAGAAGCAAAATACACACATATATTCTAACTCTAAGCATATGCATATCAACCAATACAATGATGCACCAATTTTGATGAAAAAAATGTAATGGTGCACCGTGATTGTGAACAATATCCTATCAGGTTATAAACTTACATCATAACAAAACTCGTAACCGTAGTGTTGAACCCTTCTTTTTGCAAGATAATTCCAGGGTCTACAGTCAACTTCTTGGAGCAAAGCCTGGGAAGATGGAAAGGACCATACTCAGCATATGAGAATTAAATTAGAAATAGAAACATAAGATTGAAAGGAAATTACAAACATTCAAAGAAAAACTACATTAAAGCAGTATAAGTAAAAACTGCTAACCTTCTCTTCTTCAGTACTAATGAAGTCATGCACGAGGTAAAGACCTGGAATGCTAAGATCTGAGGCTGTGATAGACACAGGAACCAAGTTATTTACCTGACTCTAAACAGACATGCAAACTTATCAACAAACTTGAATAATGAAGAAATCCATTGCAATAATCAACATTAAAAGAGAAATCATCTCACACAAGTAATTCACCTTTTACTCACACAACTTTTTCAATTTAAACATTCAACTTACGGATGACCAAAGGTTTTCAAATAACAAAATATTATAATAGACAGAACACATAATTATAAATGAAGTGACGTCTTTTCATATACATCTCAATGCAGCTATATAACTAGATATTAATTCCAGCCTACGATCAGTCTTTAGGCCTAGTCGGGAAATGGGGGGAAGATGGGTTTGGAAGTGAATCTAAGGTAAAGCTTTCCAAAGCCCTTCAGGACCTCAAATTAAGACAACCAGAAAAACTATGGAATATAATTAAATAGAAAATAAGAAATCAGAGACATTAGAGACCTGTCTAGAAACGACACAACATTTTGTTGAAATTGCAAGTGTGTGAATGTATACACATCATGCAGAAATTATAAACAAAATAACTCTAGCATTGCATGCTTTTCCACATACTCTCATGCTACTTGGATTATTTTGCTAGTGAAAATAGGTGATATTCAAGATATAAATCAAATTGGAATGGAAGTCTAAGCTTGCTACAGAATAGCTGAGGAAACATTGACCTTCTATCACTTCATACTAACTAGCCTCAAAAAGTCTTGGAAGTGGAAAATGACCACAATACTACTTGAGGATAACAATGACGATGACTACAATGACAATGACTACAATAGAAGCAGCAGCAACCTGTGTTTGAAAGGAAGATAGTATGCTCAGCCTTTTTGACCGACCTAAACAATATACTCTGTTCACATCTCTTAAAACCTTGAAGTTGCCCAACCAGGTGGAAGCCTAGAGAAAAACCAAATAATATCCAAGTCTGCGTAGCAGCGAAATAGACACTACTCTAGTTTGTTTGAAAAATCCAAGTGCTATTGTTTATGATAAGAAGAAACAAAAACTGTAATAGTTGGATCTAAATTGAGTTAGAATCATTCTGGCTTTAAGAAACAGTTGCGACTAATATATGCAATTGGAAAAAGAGAACGATACATCAATGAGTAAATAACCAAAGCATAGTCTTCTTCCACTGAAGGATATGATTATTTGTTCATCCTTACGAGTTGTACCTCATAGAGAAACTCAAAATTCCAGCTTCTGAGTTTTATAGAACTGATATTTCTGTATACTTGAATTTCTTACACATTTGGGAAAAAGGCAGGTAATAATCACCTCTACATTTTATTCTTAGAAATGAAAGCCAGTGAATGAGCACATAGTTTTTGAAGGAACAACTCAAGATTTCCCTAAGCCCCTTATATCCCAAAACTTTGTCAGGTCAAGAATTTACAAGAAATATAGCAATATGATGCCATCAATCAACTTATATACAAAAGTTAAAATAACTATTTACCATATTGCTTGAGAAGATCCAGTACCTGTGAAATTGGCTGAAGCGTTGAATAACGAATATGTAAAGATCGGCCTCCAAGGTTGGAACATGGAACTCCATCTAATGCCTTTAGGGCGGCTTGGGCAGAACTATCTTCAGAAAAAGATACAATTACACGGGTGCCGCTCTCATCTGCTGCATAAACTCCCTTTACATCCCCAAATTCACGGAACACAGATGCAATAGCATCATGAGAAAGTCCCACGGCTGGGCCACAATTTGCAACATAGAGGTTGGGACTCAATTCACCATCATTCTTAGGACGCACAAACCTTGCCATAGCCACTAATCTTTTATCATCCTTCAACAGTTCAACTACTAGAATGAATAATTGAAGCCTCAGTTCCAGTGGAGTCAAGTGTACAATGAAGTTACCAAACAAAACAAATTCAACCATGGGCCTACATTATATGGCTTAAAATTCAAACATTTGAAGCTAAGACCCTTCCAACCAAGTTGTAGATACATAGTGTTCTTATATAGAGGCTTTAGGTTCACTAGTGCTTTAATTTTCATATAAATGTTGTTGGCATGTTTCTTCTGGATGGATGTATCGATCAGGGGAGAAAAGTGAAAATTTCCCATCAATTTTTCTCATCTTGAAGGAACATAAAACCAGTCTGAATGCTTATTTTCTATGAGTTGCAGTGAAGAAAGAGGAGCTTTTTTCTTTATCATAAGTACAATGAGGAACTCAATTGTCAGGTTACAATGCAGAATTACCAATTATGGGCTGTTGCAATGAACCCAACTGACGATCAACTTTCAAATGGAAAAACATGCAATGCATGTTTTGTATTAGAACTATCAAAGTAGGCTAGTCCATACTGGCTTGTCACATGTTAGTGGGCTCCATGGCTCAAATTTACAAGTCAACCTTTCTTTCTTTTTGGGTTTTTAGTCTTCAACTATGTAGGACTGGAATTTGAAGGAAAGATGACAATACAAAAAGTGATTCATTTCAAACGGATTGACTAAACTACCAAAAGTTCACTTGCTTCACCAAAGTTTCTTACCATCGAAATGAATTCAACAAACTCAAAAATTTAGTTTTCATGGACTTGATGCAACAGAGAACTATTTGCTAGTCACACACTATTGTGACTCTCCTCTTGCAAGCTGTAGTGAAAAGAGGGGGAAGGGGGAGGGGTCCCACTAAACTTAAGTTCGCTAACCTCAAATCAAAATATGTATTTTCTTTTTCAACTAAGACCAAAATCGGTTTAAATGCCCACTAATAGAGGTTCCACACATTGGGCTAATCTTGGATAAGATGGGAAGCCATTGGCACCATAAAATGAAAATAAAAAAACCATATTCTTACGTCTTAGCATACATAATCTATACATTTTCCATCTATCAGCAACTTAAAGGTCTTTAATTTGAAGTCTCACAAACGCATCTATCACATGTGCATTGACTTAACATCTTCCTAATTTAGTTACTTCGAAAAGGTTGGCACATGCCGATACATAGATTGAATGCTAATTAGCAAGTCGAAATGGGGACTTCAGTCCTAGGACATACAGTTTCTGTGACCACGTAAAGCTGGCAATTGAACAGACTCGCAGGTTTCATCCACCATGGCATTGATAATCGTCCTTTATTGAGAAACAAACCCAGAACATCGTTATCAAACGATTCTTATTTGATAAACCGAGACACAACGGGGGAGAGAAGGTGGGTACTAACAGTGGCACTGATAACAAAGTCCAAATCGCCGATCAGCGAACAAGGTGGCGTTGCAGATGTAGGTAGCTTGTGTGGCGTTGGTGTTGGTGTTCGTGGAGTGGCCGCTCGGGGGTTGAGGCTGAGCGACGCCAGCGCGGTTTACGCGGAGTGGGATGTAACGCAGGAATAGGGGAGGCCGAACAGATGCAATATATGAAATTTGGTGATGACGAACTTTTGACGCAAACATGACCATTAAATTTAAATTAATAATAACTATTAAATATATACTTTCTTTCTTTTATTTTTTATTTTTTTTGCCAACAACTATTAAATATATACTAACATTGTATAACCTCCTATCTATGAATAAATAGGGTAGTTGTCCACGTACGTAATAGATAATATATAACAGAAATTGTTATAAAATATTATGTGAAGGTGTGAATGTTCTTATAATTTATAGGATTTCACCTCATGATATTATATTATTTAACCTTTTAAATTAAAAGGTCTTAAATATGTATTTCTTATAACCCCCAATTATATCATTAAGTTGATTAATGTCCTTATAACTCTTTAGGTTTGTAATCAATGCCTTGAGCTCTATAAATAGGGACAATGTACTAAACATTTATATATTCAAATGAATAAGAAGATACACTTTTCTCTTTCAATTTCTTCTTATACTCTCAAACTCTCTCATTTTATAAGACGTTCTCAATATCACATCCATTTTGGGATATCAAAGGCAAATATAAATCATATGAGTACAATTTCAACCCAAAACTAGTTTACACTTGCATTCTAATGATCTCCCATTAAGTGTGAGTCACATAGACATGATTTTTCTAATTCATGTATTGCACTTGAAGTTCATGTGCTTCCTAACTCATATACAATCATGGATTTCAATCCAATTGGGCTATTACCTTCAAACATTTAGCAAATCACAGCTTTAATACATATTTATAGGTCATAATTTTTCATATATTCTAGTAGATGCATTTACTGACTTTAAGAGGATTATCAAATCTTACATTCCAGTTGAAAATGTTCCAATTAGAATTGATGTCCCAGCAAAATAACCAATAAATGCAAATGCATCTAAACCATGCCTGAAGCTTGGTAGACCAGTCTGTTCTAAGGATAAAAATCCTAGAAAGAAAAGGAGAGCAAATAATTAAGTTGGTCAAGTTGAGAAGATTATCCTTGTAGAAGAAACTCAAGACATAATTAATCAAAAAACCCCAGAAGAGATTTAAGTACCTAAAAATGATGAAGAGATATCGATAAGTTAGGTCAGTACAAGAAAAATGTAGAACTGGGAAAAAGTAATTGTTGACAAAATATTTGCATATAATGTTGCCATTGAAATAATCAATGAAAGAGAATCCTGAACCTAGATTAATTGAAGAATGTTGACAAACATAGGGATGATTAACCAAAATGGAAAGATAGAATTCAAACAGAATTGAATTCACTTTCAAAATGTGAAGTTTTTTAACCTGAAGTACAAAAACCAAATGGTGTGAAATCCTGTTGGGTATAAATAGGTATTTGTATGAAACGAAATGAGAAAAATGAGGCCGTGAGATATAAAGCACGATTTGTAGAACAAGGTTTTTGATAGAAACCTTGCATTGATTTTGAAGAGACATATTCTCCTGTGGTTGATATAATCACTTTAAAATATCTAATTAGCTTGGTAGTGAATCATAAACCTAATATACTTCTAATGAATGTTGTTACAGTATATTTATATGGTCTTTTAGATACTGAAATTTATATGAAAATATTGGAAAGATTTAAATTGTCAGAAGCATGTAAGAATTCTCAAGAAGATTATGCAATTTGTTTGCATAAATCCTTATATGGATTGAAGCAATCTGAAAGAATGTGGTATAATCGTTTTAGCAAATATTTATCAAAGAAATGTTATAAAAATGATCTAATTTGCTCATGTATTTTTATAAAAAGAAATGAATCAGAATTTGTTATAATTGCCATGTATGTAGACGATTTGAATATAATAAAAATTTCTGAAGAGCTTAAAAAATGAGTTAATTGTTTAAAGAGGAAATTTGAAATGAAGAATCTTGAAAAGATAAAGTTTTGTCTCGGCTTACAAATTGGAATCTGACTAATGGAATTTTTTTTCATCAATCAACTTATATTAAAAAATGCTAACACGATTTATATGAATAAAGCACATCCATTAACTACTTCGATAGTTGTAAGATTGCTTGATAAGAAAAAAGATCATTTTCGCCCTCAAGAGAAAAAGGAAGAACTTCTTGATCTGAAATTACATATCTTATTGCTATAGATGCATTAATGTATCTTGCTAATTCAACAAGGTTTGATATTGTTTTTGCTGTAAATTTATTAGCAATATTTAGTTCTTACATAAAAAGGTATTGAAATGGAGTTAAACATATATTTCAATACGTTCAAAGGATAGTTGATATGAGATTATTTTATTCCAATGAATCAGTATCACAATTGATTGGTTATGCAGATGCAGGGTTTTTATGATATCCACATAAAGGTAAATTTTAAATAGGATATTTATTTACCTGTAGGCGTGCATCTGTATCTTCGTATTCGGCAAAACAAACTTTATCGGCCACCTCATCAAATTATGCGGAAATAATCACAGTTCACGAAGCAAGTCGAAAGTGTGTTTGGCTAAGATCAATGATTGAGTATATCCAAACAATGTGTGGATTATCTTTGGGCCAAAAAATTCAAACGGTCTCATATGAAGATAATACATCATGCATAACTCAATTGAAAGGAGGGTATATCAAAGGGGATAGAACAAAACATCTCTCCAAAATTCGTTTTCACTCGTAATCTCATGAAGATTGGTGATATAGATATTCAAGAGCTACGCTCATGTGATAATATTGCATATCTGTTTACAAAGATAATTGCCAACTAGAACATTTGAGAAGTTGGTATATGGTATTGAAATGTGAAAGCTCAAAAGCATAAAATGATGTTGTCATCAGGATAAGACAATATTGTGTACTCTCTTTTTTTCGTTTATTGGGTTTTTATCCTAATGTGTTTTTTTTTGTAAGGTTTTTAATGAGACACAATGTTTGTCTAAAAATATCTAAGTGGGAGTGTTATAAAGTATGATGTGTGGTGTGGATTCCACCTCATGGTATTATATTCTTTAAACTCTCAAATTACAGGGTCTTAAATATGTGTTTCATATACCCTCAATTATATCATTAAGTTGTTTAATGCCCCTGTAACTCTTTAATTTGTGATCAATGTCTTGAACTTATAAATAGGGACAATGTACTAAGCATTTGTACATTTAAGTAAATAAAAAGATACACTTTTCTCTCTCAATTTTTTCTTCTACTCTCAAACTCTCTCATTTTATAACATAAATAATATTTTTATTCTCATTTTCAATATTTAATGGTGTTAAACTCCAAAAAATAATGGTGTTCAATTATATTTTTGTCCTTCAAGAAGTAAACAGTGATGAATCCGCTTTTAATAAAATCTTTTTGATATTTTTTACTTTTTAACTCTTATATTAAATGTGTTAATTTTCTAAAATGTTGTTTTAATCCTAACGTGTTTTAGATAGAAATTATTTTAATATACTTAATTAATATAAATTTTTTTAAAAAAATTATATTTATAAACAAATAGATTAAAATTTCATATTTAAAATCAAATTAAAACCAAGGTAGATATTACCAGAGTTGAGCACATTCAAATTTTTTTTCTTCCTTTCCTTCAAAGCACATTCAGATATTCAGGTGTGTCATTCTATCCATCATAAATCTGAGTTAGTTCAATTTCGCCCAGGCTGACCCCGAGTTTGACTATTAAGTTGCTGACTAGGCCTAGAGTTTGAATCGTGGAAGCTTAGCTGGCAACTTGGAATATGACATGGCAAAAACGTATTGCGAATTTTTTTTTTTTTATTTTGTTAGTTTGTTAATCTGAAGCCCGTTTTTTAATCCTGATTAAAGGCAAGCCTTGATTTTGTTTTTAAAAAATGGATCTTTTGTTAGGGTTTGTGAAAACTCTGGATAAATTGGTTTGTGGAACTCGTGTGCGAAGGGGAGCAAGAGACTTTGTACTTTGTAGAACTCGCTCGGCGACAAAAAAATACGGTGGTTTGTGCCTGTGAGTAACCGGAATCGATGGTCAGGTTTGAAGCTTTTGCACGTTTGTTGATTTTTCCTTATATGCTACAGTGAAATCCCATGGAAGCTCAGGAGTTTTCTTTGTTTCTTTTTTTTTGAATCAGAAAATGGCAATAGATGCGAATTTGGAAGATGATGTGGCGGTGGCCAATTGCGATGACGTGGAGGTGGGGTCAAAGAGGCCGTGCCTAGAAAATGCTGTAGCTCAAGTTCGGCATGGTGGTAAGGCTGTAACTAGTTTACTTAATTTAATATTCCTGAAAAATTGAATCATAAAGTCGGATACCCAAGTTGATGAGTGTGACGGGGATTTGAAGTTAACAGGGGTTGAATTGTGGTTTGGATAGTGCAGAAGTGTGATTGTGAGGGATATGCATAGTGTTTTTCCTTTTGGCCAAGCACCTTATATTTTTTCACTTGAGCCAATCTTGTTCGAGCTTGAATACTGGGCTAGCCCCGTCTGTTAGTTGGTTATGCATGATTTT
>QFDD01005552.1:0-16522 GCA_006871305.1 Vachellia collinsii | reverse complement strand
AGAGAGAGAGAGAGAGAGAGAGAGAGAGAGAGAGAGAGAGAGAGAGAGAGAGAGTTTGCATGGATGGGGTGAAACCCTAAATAATTGCTTCCCTATCAATACCAACCTACATTAACCCACTCTTTCTGTTTTTAATTATAAGATCCTCTTACATTAAAGAAGCACGCAACAAACAATCCACGCATCGGCCCGGGTGGTTAACTAAAACCACAGCTAAATAACTTATCCAAGTTGACATATATAGTTAAAAATTCAAAGACCTGTAAATATACTATCACTTCACGTATATATAGATGTATTTCATGAATGCCAGACAATTTTGAATTACTCTCGATCAAGTCATCATCATGAATCTTAAACAATATATATATATATATATATCATGTTAAGATCTTTCTATACGTACTGTATAACGATGATTCAGATTGAGGTTTTGTTGATGCATCATTACTGTTAAGATATATGAAGGGGTCCCTCTCCTTTTATCAACCGTGTTACGTACCATGAAAGAAAGATATATCTTGATTGATGTACTGTGCACCATCAAATTATTTTGCTAAAATGAAAAAAAAAATTAAAAAGATGTGGGAGCAAAATTCTTCTAATTAATGGATATGTTCCATGTAAACACGTGCCAAACTAAACAGTCTTGGCAAGATAAGAAGCATGGTCAACGATGTGCTTGTTCTTCACATGCGAGCTGTTAATTTAGGTTTTAATGAAGAAATTTTGAGTTTCAATTTTCATTTTAATATTAAAATTGAATTCAATGGCCAGCCTCGTATCCAAACCACCAACACAAAGGTCCGCCGCGCCTCCAAACAATTAAAAGGCTCATCGACGCGCTCCGTCTGAGCGTGAGATTTTGTTGCTCTTTTCTCTGGCTGTTCACAACTCGTACAAGTTCTCTCCCACAGACCAACTAACACTGGAGACGTTTCTGTTTGGATTTATGCTCTCGCCGTGCAAATTTCTGGGTTTTGCCCTGTCAAAACCCTCGATTCGTCCCCATTCTTTCAAGGTATTGTTAGCCTACTTCTTCCAGATTCTTTTTCATGCTCTCTAGCTCTCTCCGAAATATACTTGCTATTTTCGTTGTTGTTATTTTTTTTTTAATTTTCAGCTCTTCTTCTCTGCGGATTCGTCCTTCTTTTTCCGCTGTTTTGTTTTCTTCTCAGTGTTTATTTGCATTTTCAGACTGTGGCTCTTTTCTTATCGTAATTTTTTAACAATATATGATTTTATTCATTCATATTTGCATTTTCGTTGGAATTGTTTGTTTTTAAGAGGCGCTCTTGATTCCCTCCCTGTCAATGCGCACAATGCACATAGGGAGAGCCATCGTTCGCTATATGGGCGCCTTTATCATGCTCTGATTTGCTTCTTTACGTCAAATTTGTGTCACATGGATCTCTATATTGTTAAATTTTCCGTTTTTAGAATCCTCTGCGGTATTTATGGAAAAAAAGTGAACAATTTATTTGTATTATTAATGCTATTTGTGACAATTTTCATTTTGAATTTGGTGGGAGTTTCCTTTTTTTGGGTTTGCTAGTAATTTGCCTGAGACCTCCCTTATTGTATATGAACGGGTAGAAAATATTGTGGTAGTGGAGTTTGATTTATGTATAACACAGAATATATTATACTTCGAATTATTTACGTTGATATCCCTCTTCCTCATTTTAGTTTCGTATGCTTCTGGATTAAGGCGTGCGATTTACAAGGCACATTCTGACACTGGAGCATTTTAATCACCAGTGCAGCCATGAAAAGTTATAGATCTATGTTTGTTAAATGAAAAAATGGCTCGAGAGATCAATTACAATTTTTCAGACTACATATAATGCTAATACTTTTTCTTAATTTTTGATATTTTAAATTGATTAATATAGTAGTTTTTTTTGCCAAAATTCTCTTTTTTTGGCCATCAACATAGCAGAGTTATCTTAAAATCTGTTAATATAGTTCTTTTACCTTCCTTGGTGTAATATTATGATATTTTATTTGAAAGGTTACTTTTAACATGGTTATGAGAATCCAATCATTTCATGATTTGGAAATTGCATTTTACATGTAAGAAATATCTGTTCGTGGAGCCATTTATCTTCCCTCTTACAGAAGTATACTGATTATATTCACAATTCGGATTTATGATTTGTAACAACTCATGAAGCCAAATGGTCGAATCAGATGTAGTCTTAATCTTGTGATCCTAAATTTGAATAATATGATTTATAATGAGTCACAGATCCATTTATATCAATTGATGGCTGACTTGGCCATGAATTAGGGAATTCAAGCTAATATGGCAGAACAGCATCAATTTTACAATTTAGATGTGTGTGAACTTTTTGTTGGTAAGTGCTGTCTGTATCTCTTATAAATAAAGCAAAGAAAGAAGCTACTTGAACATATTTCAATTCTGAAAGCTTAGTTACTAACAAATTATATAACTAATGAGCTTATTTATGGCTTATGTGGAAGTACTTTTCTTAACTCTAGGAATTAGATTTACTACCTTGCTTGTTTTATGCGTATTATATGGAGGTACATATGCCATATCTTATACTTCAAACTATGTTTGATCTTTTATTTAATTTTGTGATTTGGTACATTGTACACGATTTATAAATATGCCTTTTTCTTTGTGAATGTATCACAATCAACTACAATGATGCTGATGATTCCATTTCTATCTTGGTTAGATGAGTGCTATTCGCCTATAGTGTTTAGCTCTTTCAAATGGATTTAGAAGAGAAGTTCCTTGTTAAAGGTATGATATTTGGCTTCTTGTTGAGTTTTTTCTTTCAATAGATAGCGTAAATTTTTCTTATTTGCTATCTATGTGATTTTGAGTGTGTTAGCTGCAGTAATCTTAATATGCAGATAATATTGATTAGATGAAATTGGACTTTGGAAATGATGAATAGCTGATCGATTTGTTTCTGGTGGATTTGTTATTTTACCAGTGGCAAATATGCTACTGGTCATTTCAAAATATGTGGAACCATGTAGTTTTTTGTTCGTTGTCTTTCATAACAATCACGATTGCTTTCCACGTTGTAGTACAAATATTGGAAATTGGTTAGACCATCATATGTTCTTTATAGCCTAGTGATGGCCTTTGAACCATTTTTGCAAGGAAAAAAAAATCCAGCGTGAAAACATTTTTGTAATGCGGTAAAATAGAACCATACAATGACGTGATTGACATACCTTGTGAGTTTGTATCCTTGACATTAAATGTGCCATATGACATTTCCCTACAATGAAGAATCAACAATATTAGAATAAGTGTGAGTTTGGTATGCATACTGAACCTGTGATAATTATTTTGTATTGTCCTCTTTACCCCTCAATCTATAGGACATCTGTATTGTGATCATGGCTTCATGAGGATAATACCTGGCTGCTTTCCCTGTTATTCTTTTTAATTTTGAAATTATATAGTACTAAAGAGTAAAATTTATCCTGTCTATGTAATTTGAAGGTGTTTTGTTTAATGTAACCTATAAGGTATCTCTGAGGGAAATAACGAGAAATTATGTGGCATGAGAGCTTTTATATTCAATTTCTTTTTTCCAATGAACTGATTGATAATAAAGATGTCTGCACATCCTCTCTCAGTTTTTCATCAAACATGGTATTTGTTGATATTTTCTGCTCATTATAACTGGCAAAAGATTGTACTATGCACAATGTTTTCTTTTTGATGATTGAGGTAGCTGAGTTAATCCATCCATTTTTTTTTTCGCTCTTTAAGCACAATGATATGAATCTTGACTTGTAAATGACCTTCCTTTTTTATGAAATGAAACATAATTGCATTAATGTGTTCTGTTTTGGATAGAGTATAATTATAAAGCATTGAAGGAGGTAAATCCTTCCAATTGAAGTATATATCGTAGACTTTAATTGGTTTTATGAATGCTAAGGAGGTGGCTTGACTGGCTGTTGATGAGTCTAGCGGTGCTTTATTATTATATTATAGTGAACTGCCAATATAGGCCTGTGATTATATATAACGATTGTGCCAAAGTTTGGCTGACATATGTAATCTCTATAAGAATTTATACTGGATGAAAGGGGCATATCATCCCATGGGCTGTAAATATAAACGCATTGATTGAGTTGGCCTGTCAGCAGATCTTGTTTTCACAGAAATGGGGTATTGGATTTCAAGTTATCAGTTGAAATTAGCTTCTAGTTATTGTTCCATACCATTAGCTTGGCCATATCATGTCTTTTGTAAATATACATTTGTACACAAAATTTGATTAAATTTTAATTGGAACGTATTTCTTAGATATTTCTCTCTTGAATCTTTAATTGCCATTCTACTAATCATGTCCATAAAAATGCTGTTTTAAAGTGAAATTGATTTTTACTTGTTCCTATATTTTAAAAATAGGGTACAACCTTCTTTTCAATAACATTAGTCTATCAATTTTTAATTGATGCTGATTGACATCCATTTTTGATTTATCCAAATTTGGCTTGAAAGATCAAGATAATGATTTCTTATATTTCAGTAGCTGGATTGATGAAAATCACAACCTTGACAAGTTGTTGAATGGTGCAATTATGTAAAGTTCTTTACCACTTCAATTGAGATATACATGATGATTATATAAGGAAGCTCAAGCATGTGCATTCATGTGCGTGTGGATCCGTAGTATATATAAAGGGCTTTGCCTAACCGTAGCAGCCTTGCATTGGCATTGGCCACTCTAGGAGTCGCTACATTGTTTGGTATGAAGATGATCTCCTAGTGCCAATTCTTCCATTATATCTCTTATATTTTTCAGGGTAGGGATGATTTGGTGTTTGGTGTATTGATTTCCCCCATCTCAATTTTCTCATCAATCTTTTCTCTATTAAATCTTCTCGGCATTTGAATTATTCAGAATGCTTGTTGTGTATGTTTGTTTACTGTTTTACCGGTCTCCACTACACATGTGTGAATGCTTGGTCTGTGTGTGTATAGAGAGAAGATTTAATCCTTTATTATCTTGAATGTTTTGTGAAGATCATTTTAGATATAACCCTAATGAACCCAAGATAGTTTGTGATAATTATGCCTCCTTTTCTTGTATAACTTATAATCTGGCTTATATTTTTTTTTCTCCTTAAGATTTATGCAATTGTACTGGAAAACCTTGATTTTAGGCATTTCCGTTGTAGTTGTCATCTAATACTACCATGCTTGGTTTACATTTGTTGTTGTTTAGGATATTTCCCCTTGAATGGTTTTGCTTGATGTACTTTGGCTCTAGATCTGCTCATATGTGGAGATTTCACTATTTGATCAAAAGTACAATCGACATAAATTTTTTTCTCATCATGTAATGAATAATGCTATTAAAAAAAAACTATGATTGGCCAGTAATTGGGAGTGTTGAGAGAAAACAGTTGATTCTCAATCAACGGTTTTGATCTATAACACCAAAGGTCAAAGTCCCAGTTGTTGCATTCTCGGCTAACCCAGCTCATAGTTCTATGTATGATTTGGTATTGTGAGGCTTATGAATGCTCTTGATTCTGGATAGGGTAAATGATGTCTGTTAGACAGACAGAGAGAGATTATGCCAAGAGAAGCAATTCGAGTTCAGATTTTATATCAACGATGCAAGAAGCAGAATCATGATTTCCTTTACTGAATGTAACTTGATTGGCACTGGTGTATCTAATCTTTAGAGTTATTTTTATCTCCAATTTTGGGTAGTTCTTGAGTCCTCAATCGTGCTTGTAAGTCTTATTTTCATCATATTTCTCTTGTTGTAGCCATTACTTCTAGAGAAGCCCATTTAGAGATCTAAAGCTCTCGGATCAATTAATTTATTTGGAAAATGGTACTCAATAGGATTGGCGTTAATCACATGTTACTGATTGAGAGACCCATGAGAGTTCTTTCTCCATCTGGTTTTATTATATTCTTCCCTGAGTAATAGCCCATTTATTATTTCATTGTTGGGCAGCAGTTGCTTCCTATGAAATTAGTTGAAAACATCATTGAATTGTTTGGGGTCCTTGGTGAGATATGGGCTTGCCCTCTGAATTTTAGAACAGTTTCTCTTCATATGGTTTGGAGTATTGGACGGAAACAAGACGGAATATCATTGTGTCAATTCATAGTCTTTTCTGTGCTTTGATGACTTTGGCTTGAACCAGTGATATTCAAAGGTGTCTCCTTCTCTTTAGAATTCCTATGGGATGTCAATATGTTTGCCGTCTCTATTTCTTTCAGGCACAATTTTTCTTTTACCCCAATCCCTGGGCCAAAAAACAAAGTAAGAAACATTAAGTTTTTTAAGAGGCTGACAATTTCATGGTGGGACCTAAACTTAATCTTATCATTTATTGCATGCATTGTTAATATATGAAGTAATCTGCTGTCTTGGTTATTTCCATTCAGTTGATTCAGGCCTGCCTGTCACTGATTGGTCGTGTGTTTTTTAGTTCAGTGTTCCTTCTATTTTCATATGAGACTTAATTTTCAAGTTGGCTGTTATTTGTGTTCAGTTTCTGGTGTTCAAAGCCTTTCTTCCAGTGTGCAAAGCACTCCAGAAAAAAATGGTCATTCAGACGATGCATCAAGAAGTCCTGAATTCATTCAAGAGTTCTTGAAATCTGGTCCTAAGAAGGAACTTCTCCGAATGTGCTTTCATAAGGACAAAAAGAACATCTCATCAAAAAGAAAGATGCCAGAAACTAAGTCAACCAGTAAGGTTGTCAAGAAACAGGACAACAAAAAAGTTTCTACTCTCAGCAATCAGCCCTCTAGGAAGCAGCATAGGAAGAGCAAAAACCCTACAAGGCTCAGACCACTTCCTGAACAGCTTTCTGATTTTGGACATTCTGACTCCTGGATCTGTAAGAACTCTGCTTGTAGAGCTTTTCTATCTGCAGATGAAAAATTTTGTAGAAGGTGCTCTTGCTGTATTTGTCACCTATTTGATGGTAATAAGGATCCTAGTCTTTGGTTGGTATGCTCATCTGAATCTGATGAAGGTGACTCCTGCGGGTTCTCTTGCCATATTGAGTGTGCCCTTCAGCATGAAAAAGTGGGAGTTGTTGATCATGGGCAACTGATGCAATTAGATGGTGGCTATTGTTGTGCATCCTGTGGTAAAGTTACAGGGATACTTGGGTACGTATTTTTCTACCTGCCAGGTTCTAAATGGTATATGCACTCCCTCAGTCTTTCCTACCACTTTGAAAAGGCTATGTTGATTTTTTGTGTGTGTGTTTTTTTTTTTTTGGGGGGGGGGTGTGTGGTGAAATGTTACAAACTTGCAAGAATGCTTCTTGACCTTTATTCTCACTTAGAATTAAATAAAAGAATAAAATAATTCTTTTCCTTATATCTCCTCTCCCTACTCCCTTCATCATTCACTGATCTTTACATGCTTTTGCAGCAGAAAGCACGCCACAGCTGCAGCTTCTGCTATCCTTGATTCACCTTTTTCCCAAGAAATGAATATTAATATAGCATTAGTCCGTATCTTTGATTTCATAGTGAAACAGATGACTGAGACATGATTTCATTATTTTTAATGTGCATGTTAACCATCAGCTTTTGACATTGGCATTTAATTTTTAATGATAGCAGATTTTGGAAGAAGCAGCTAAATATGGCAAAAGATGCTCGGCGAGTTGATGTGCTCTGCTACAGATTACATCTGAGTTACAAGCTCTTGGATGGGACTTTGAGGTTTAGAGAATTGCATGACATTGTACTAGAGGCAAAAACAAAGCTAGAAACAGAGGTTGGTCCAGTTAATGGGATTTCTGCTAAGATGGGGCGAGGCATTGTCAGCAGACTCTCTATTGCAAGTGAGGTGCAGAAACTCTGCTCTCTTGCTATTGAAAAAGCTGATGGGTGGCCTTCTGTTGTGAATCCAGATTCCATAGGTTGGATTTTTTTATTTCTTTTGTTCTTGCTTGATGAACAAGTTTTCTTCATATGATATATGCTTTTTTGAACTCCCTTTCTTTTCTTTTGTTTTTTATTTTGGGGAAAAATAACTCAGATGGTTCACTTCCTCCTGCCTGCAAATTTGTTTTCGAAGAGGTAACAGCTTCCTCAGTCAAAATCATATTGATTGACAAGTCCACTGCATCGTCTAAGGACGTTAAGGGCTACAAGCTCTGGTACTATAAGAGTAATGAGGAATTGCTGGCAAACGATCCTGTTTGTGAGGTCCCAAATAATCAGAAGAGGATTCTGTTATCCAACCTCCAGCCGGGCACAGAATATACTTTTCGCATTATATCTTACACAGATATGGGTCAGTTGGGTTATTCTGAAGCCAGGTGTTTCACCAAGAGCGCTGATCCAGCTAAGAAAGGTCCCTCTTTACTAATTGATTTAGGTCGTAAAAAAGAGAACCTTGAAATTGGAGCCAGTTCTTCCGGCAAAACAGAGCCTAATCCCACAGTAGCAGATTCAGGATTTAAGGTTCGAGACCTTGGGAAAGTTGTGGGTGTTTCCTGGACTCAAGATCAAGGTCCCTTGGAAGGGTTTTGCAGTGTTGATACAAAAAACTGCTGCAGAGAAACTGAAATGGTTAAGCCTAAAATTTCAGAGGAGCAGTTGCCTGCAGTTTCACGGGGTCTTGATTTAAATGTCGTTTCAGTGCCTGATCTAAATGAAGAAGTTGTCCCTCCGTTCGAGTCTTCCAAAGATGAAGATAACGGCTGCACTTTGCAGAAGGCTGTTGAGGCAGATGATGACGCTGCTTCTCGGTACGCGCGGAAAATCAGTTTAGCAAAATCGCATGGTAGTGCTGACTCCCATGCCTGGATGAATGGGCCAACTGGAGAAGTTTCGGCTGTTGACTCCCGTGTAGATGCATGCAAGAAGAGGGTAGCTAGCATAAATGAAGAGACACATGATTGCAATAGCACTTTGGCAAATGGCTCTCCTCTCAGATTATCAGATGGCACATGCTCATTGGATGAGAACTATGAGTACTGTGTGAAAGTATTTCGGTGGCTAGAATGCGAGGGTCACATCAAGCAGGAATTCCGGTTGAAGTTGCTAACATGGTTTAGTTTGAGGTCAACAGAGCAGGAACGCAGGGTTGTCAATACCTTCATTCAAACTCTGCTTGATGATCCATGTAGTTTGGCAGGGCAACTGATTGACTCATTTTCTGATATCATATCCAACAAGAGGCCCAGGAATGGATAGTGTAGTAAGATTGTGACCGTAGATTTAAGGCCTTGGAGTTCTACAGAAGCTCTAATTGCTTTTCACAGCCAGAAATCACCGTCTGATTGCTATTGCTTTCCCATGTACAGACATTTTTTTATATTGACAACCTTTCAAAGAGGTTCATTTTTATTGCAGACATAACATACTCCGTCTAGCTGAAAGGATTTGCACCAACGATTGTAGTAACTCATTTTTACTGGGAAGAAGGCTCTTCAGGCGAGTTTCTGGATGAAGAAGGCATTTTTCTATTTTCTTAGTTTCTGCAATTGTATTCAACTATGGATTTAGTCATGGATTATTTTAATGTTCAAATTTCTATTTAATTTTATTAGAAGGAACTTGAGATATGTCTGTTTTTCCTGTGTTTTCTATGTTTTTTAGTAGGGAAGGGACAAAGGATGTCCTAATTCTTGGCATTAAATTCACCTCAGTCATAGAAATTGAAATTGGTATAACCAGGCTCTATACTCATTGGCATGGCTGATTTTATATATATCTTGTTTCTCACTTGCTAGTTGCTATGAACAGGCAAATGGAAATGTTGTCTCATCCTTTGGGTAGAGCATTAGTGCTTCTACTCTGTTTCTGCGGGTTTGCTTGGCCTTCTGATTCCCTCACAGGGTATTGATTTTTTTTAATCAGCATATTGAAGATCTTGACTCACCTGGATTGTAAATAATTAGATGAGATTTTCATATGGGGTCACAAATGAATTTTTTTGTTGTAGGTAAAGGGTTTTTGATAACCTGAATGAGAAAAACATTCATGCCCTTGTCATAGGTTCAGACATTTGGGTTATCATTTTTATTAAAAAATACTTTAAGTTTTTTAATCAAATATCATGATTTTAAAATAATTTAACAATAAAATAGAAGTTTCAATAGACAATTCGGGTGGCCTTTTCTCGATAAAATTGTTATATTTTCGAACTGTCAAACAGCAATATTTTCAGTTTTTCCACTTTTATGGATTCAGCCCCCACAATTTATACGCCTTTATGCTTCATACATAAGTTTAAGCGGTAATTGATTTATTAGAGAATTTGTTTGCTTAAGATTTAAAGAAAGAGCAATTTTCAAATAAATAAAGGGGCCAATAGGAGTTGGTCCTACCATGAAGGACAAAAAGGAATTTGAACTAAGATTAAAAAATCGGATCTGACCGGTCTCAGGTTCGGTCCGGTCTAACAAAAATCGGGGATCAGGTTGACCAAGTCAAATATATATTTTATTTTTTTATTTGCTTTTTTTTTAAAAAAAATTATGTTAAGATCTCACGCAAAAAAATTAATATTAAAAAGGTCTCAAAAGGTTTTTATTAGCAAGTAAAAGAGCACCATTGACAAATGAATTAGTTATCAATAGCAATCTTTAAGAGTTTTCTGATATTAATTTTTTTTTGTGAGACCTTAATGCAATTTCTCTGTTTTTTTATTGTTTTTATTAATATTTAGTGACAAAGGGAATAACTATATGGTGTTTCTTCCTTTCCTTTTTTTTTTACTACAAACATGATTTTTTTTATGATTGATTCTTAACGTTTTATGGTTAATGAATGAATTTTAATGATGTTTTTTTAATTATGAATGATTACTAATTACAATGATTAAAAGATTTTAACTGATAAAGATGAATATTTTGAAATTAAACATTATTAAAAGTATTATATTTTAATATTATCAATCAAATGTCATTATTTTAATATGGCCGGTTTGACCCATTAACCCTTGACCCACTACTTCGATCGGTTCAGTATCCAGTCCGGTTTTTTGAACCTTAATTTAAATTTTTATTCAGAGTATTTCAATTCTGCCAAGGCTTTATAGCCTAATGGTATGAAAACCTTTTGTAAGTGAAAGATTACAGATTCAACCCTGCAGTAACCTTATGTCATTAGTATTTACCCTTTAATTTAAAAAAGGAGTATTCCAATTCTATATATCAATGAATATGAATCATACCCATAATGCAAGAGTCAAATCGGTAACTGTTAAGATGTGCAGTATCATTTTTGCGAACTGTATTTACACACATGACAATATATGTATATATATATGTGCCAGAATGTAATTATAGGTTTGTGTTATTTTCTGCAATTAAGTTAAGGAAAATATTTATCATGTTTTTGGGTTGAAACTTGGATTGAAATGAACCCATGGGCACGCTCAAGCTTTTGTTTGTGGATAGCATTTGGACAGTACCTTAATTACTGACTGTGACGGCTTCATGGGGTGTTTTTCAAACACCTAACTTCTTGTTATAGAGAAGCAAATTACATTTTGTATTCTCACTTCACCACAAATTCACAACCGGATAATGTCATTAATTAAACCCTTTTAATAAAAATTTCGCACAGAGGCATTTCTAATTAATTAATTCCTACAAAACTAAGTAATTATTACATATATCCATGTGATAAAAGAAAATGTGAGCAAATGATCCCTACTATCCTTCCGTCTATAATGTAAGTTATATTAACTAATGCATCAGAATGAAAAATTAACGGTTAATTCATTAAATGTGTTTAAGTTAAATTTTTTTTCACTTTACACATATTAATTGAGGTTTTGAAAGAGAGAGAAAATATATTTCTCTAGTCCTATTTCTATATTTTATTTGGTTGTATTCATAAGTCATCTTATTAAATTTTTTATGTGAACGTACAATTTTACCTTTTATTTATTATGTGTTGACTTTACTCTTATGTGTTATAGTAGATATTAAATAGGGGTTAAGTTAAAGAATTGTTGAATTTTAAGGTAAACTTAATGAGGTTTAAAATTTTCTTTATTCTGTTTAAAATACACTAGGAGTGATTGATAAATAGTGCCAGAAGAGCATGTAAAGAACTACATTTAAACATTGATTATAAAGATAAAATTTGTAAACAATCATTAATTACTCTCCAAATAATATGAATCAACAAATCATTTTAAAAACGACTTACTCATCCAGATTTATTTATAGGGTTGAGAGAGAAGATTTATTTTAATGATATTGATAAATCACATTATTAAATTTTATTACATATGAATATACTATTTTATCCTTTATTAATAATTATGTTGACTATATTTCATAATTTATACGGTATATGAAACAGGGATAACATTATAAAGTTGTTAAATTTTAATACAGATTTATTATTTTCTTAAATATGCATGAAACATGTCCAGGATTAGAATTATAAATAGAATTAAAGAGGAGTGCCTGACTTGGATAAAGTACATATATACATCGTGATGCTTTGCATTATTAAAGTGTGTCAACTTTTGCACACTGAAATAACAAGGGAAGTTAATTAGGAGCAGTGCGTGAACTGTATTTAGCAGCCACAAAAGCAAACTGTTTCATATTTCAGCTTTCAGACATTAATTGTCCGGCGACGAGTCGGGTCAAAGAATGTGATTGCTAGAGACAAGTATTATCACTCTACCAAAATGGGTTTTGTAATAAATTAAAATACTCTTATTGAAGTGTGCGTCTATCGAAGCACCTTAAAGGAGTGAGATTGGGTTGTTGGGTAATTAAAAACGCATAGGTGAGGCCTATCTGAACGAAGAAAATTAGGAACCGTCCTATTAATGACGGCCAAGTCATGTATGTATAAGTAGTTATGATTATCTCTTTCATCCTATTTATAAATAACTTCTTTTTCGCAGGATTCATCCTTTATTTAAATAACAATTTGATTTGTATCAGATTTTTCTGATTAATACAAGTTTTGAATGGAGACTTATTGACATTTTTTTATATGTATACAAGAGGGTCCACATGAAATGAAGGCTGGAATTTAATGTGGTCATGCAAAGTTAGATAGTTGCATTGCCTTGTGGCATTTAATTCAGAAATCTGCTCTCACCAAAGCTGTTTTCCCATTATATGTATGTTGGCCTTTAACTCTTCAAACCAACTATCTGCTGCCTCTCCTCATTCTATTCAATTCTCTATTCTTATTCTACTAATATCTACTTCCTCCTTGTACAAATCACTCCAGCTAACTCATCCGCGGAATTAAAAAAAGAAGATATAGTTAACTCATTAAATCCGTTCTAAATTAAAGAAATTTTTTAATTTTTACCTTATTAAATGAGGTTTTGAATAAAAAAGAATAACTCAATGAATCGTATTTAAGCATTAGTTATATGAAAAAAAAAATTAACAAATAAGGATTAATTACTTTCCATGTGATTTACTATATTATGAATTAAATAATTCTTTTATGAGTGACTTACATACTCCTTATGCAAGCATGGTTCTTATTATAAATCACTAACTAGAAAGTATTCTTGATATTTTTGCAAGGTACTCTCATAGTAACTTCTACGATTTTGTAACGTAAAAAAATGCAACCATGTTGATGATTTGTTTATATAATTTTTTTGATGATATTAACAGGAAAAAAATAATAAGAATGAAAGGTACTTACAAAGCGGTAAATGACACAGGTCTCTTATCTGGAGATACACAGAGAAAACAAAAGGCCGTAGAAGATTCACAGTGAGTGGTGGTGAGTCCTTAAACTCTAAGTGGAGGGAGACAAAATGGGTTCCAATTAATACCTTTTTGTTTTCATTGAGTTTTATATATATTGGCTATTATCAATTATAAGGTTGTGTTGGTCATGAAAGATTCTTTCTATATGGTAAGTGGATGCAAAATGAAAAAGTTCCACTTGTTTGTTGTTGTATTTTTTTTTTTTGATACAAACTTGTTTGTTGTTGTATTACATGTACTTTTCTGTGTCGCTTGTTGTTTAATTAATTACATGAACCTTTTTAAGATCTTTTATGAATAATTGAAGAATCTTATGCAATCTTGTGACATAAATAAAATACCATATATATATATGTTGTCCTGAATTGAGCACAATCAGAGACGAAGGGAGGTTTCCTGCTCATCACGACACAAGTTTTATCTTTTTCGTCCAAAACAAGTCTCGCTTTTCAGCAGCCACTTGAAACCTAATAAATCTGCTGTCCCTTTTTTCAACTCTGTTAAAGCTCCCACATTTTTTAGACATTGGTCTCTAATAAGGAGCCAATAAACTAAAAATGATGCTTTAAGTGTGTGTGTGAGAGAGAGGAGAGAGATGGTGGGGGCATTCCTACAGAATTGGACATTCTAGGATCGACAATATTCATTTGGATTTCGAGTTTATTCCTGATGTTGTATCAGACAAAATGGACGGCCTTTCGTTTCAGATCTTTATCTTTGAAGCTCAACCACCTGAACCAATTACAATACCAATTACTCTTCATATGTGTGTGTACATGTGTGTTTGTTTGGAGCTGGGGGGTCATCATATATAATTCTATTTTAAATTATATGGGATGATTTATTTTGTTCTCTTCTTCTTGTGGTTTCTACCTTCTCCGATTCTGAACAGAAGAGATAGAAGATGGTTTAATTTTAGTTTTGACTTCTACGAAATCTTAATCCATTTTGTAATGTATTTTCCTAAATTTTTCCTATTGATTATATATATTAAAAGGTTTTTTTTAAGGATGCAATTTTTCATGCAAATAATTAGAATGTGCACTTTATAGTTATCTAATACTTATATTTAGGATTATATAGAGTGACATACATAGGAGGGAAGGAGTAATAATTAAAAGGGAAAATTAATCATTTTATTCCTATAGTTTTGACTCATTTGAAATGGGTCTCTAACTTAAACTCACTGATAGTTTTAAAACTCAATCCCTATTTTTCATGAAATATATAATTTTTATGTTCTTTAATATATGGATCACTACTTAAAATGGTTAAACTATAAGAACTGAGTTGCATATTGAGTTAGAGTTTAAAAACCGGTTACAATTTAGTTAAAAATATAGATATTGACTTATAATTGTGTAAAAACTATAAAGAGAAAATGATTAATTTTTCTTAATTAAAGATATTGGCTGGCCCCGCCAGTCGTAAGTTTGCAGGAAAATAATGCAGAAAGTTTCATTCAACTTTAGATTACCTTGTCAGTTGAATTAGTTTTATGTGAACATTTTATATACGGTGAGCGTGTGAGATACTGGTTTTGTTCGTCCCCGTTTTGTTACAATGGGTTTGAAAAAGAAATGCGCTAATTAAATTATACAAATTAAACATACCAAAAAGTGGTTGGTTGGATTGGCCAGGACACTCAACCAACTAACATACACGGGATTTTGGATTTGAACCTTGGATACAACAATATTAATTTTCTTGTGAGAGTTTGTCATCCAAAAGGGTTTCACAACTACTTCAGTCGGATAAGTTAGTTGCTCAAACATTTAATAATAGGATTCAGAAAAAACACTGGATAGTCAAACGCAATAAAAAAATTAGGGGGAACTACTATAGGGTTCCAAACAAGATAATTAATATCATTAAGGTTCCATTGACAATTGAAGTAGACAACTTAAGCAGTTATCATTAACAATTTATGGGGACCTTGTTGATATTAATTTTTTTATTTGAGACTCTACAGTGATTCTTCCACAAAATCAGACCAATACATGTGACGCTTGGTGATGAGATCATGACATAGGGAGGATACTTTTCGTCTACCCGATTAATTAAACGAGAACACACACACAATTGAAATTGTTATTTGGGAAGAAAAGTCCACTATGGCGTAATAATAAACGTGCGTGTGTGCATAGCATTATTTTTCCTTTTTGGCCATTTTTTTTTTAACATGAAGCCTTCTCTTTCGAAAGCTCTCAAAATTTCTAATGCAGAGACTTGGACGCAAAGTGTTGAGACTGACGCATCAAATACTGTCGGTTCAAACTTGTTTAACGTTTTAGCTTCAAACATTGGTCATTAGATTCGGTTTCTTTGGTATTATTCCCAATTCACGTTTCTGTGTGCTTCTAAATCAATTAGAGTAATTGATTCAAATTGTAGCCCAGAATTCTTCCAGCAAGTGGTCTCGGGGGCAGGTTTCTTTTGATTTGGTTCTCAATTTTATGTACAGAAGAATGAACATACAAAAAAACTTCAAAATAATCCCTCGAGATTGCTTGATTCCTACAAACCTTTTCACTATTCATGTGAAATTAAGTTGAAAAATCTCTCTTCATTAGAACATTTTTATTGTGTAATATATATCGAATTTACATTAAGAACTAGAGTGCAACATCTTTTCAATGGATATAACTCTTTTTGAACTGTATCAATCTATATTTGACTATGAATAATTGAAATTATATTACACACAATCTCAAACCTCATTCACATAATTAATGTGAATGAGGTTTGAGGAAGGCAAGGGTGTGGCCACATTAATTGTGATGCAAATGACACCAATAGATAT
>QFDD01005551.1:0-17040 GCA_006871305.1 Vachellia collinsii | reverse complement strand
GGAGTCCATCGTGTCGGACTTCTTCAGGTGCCTGGTTAACGGCATAGCACGCCCCTCCGTCATCTCGATGTACTGCCTCAATGACTCCTGCCTCTGTAACCTCATCTCCTGGTAGAACTTCCTGATGAACGCTTCAGCTCGTCGATTCAACTCGTCCTGACTCAGCGACGGTTCTTTCCTCATCTTCGCGGATCCCTGCGACGAACTAGCCGATGAGTAGTTTTGCTTGCGGGCTCGGCTTTGCTCACTGAACGTCTCCGACTTCCTGATCAGCTTCGAATTCGGAGGGTTGCATCCATTTCGGGAGTCCATCGTGTCGGACTTCTTCAGGTGCCTGGTTAAAGGCATAGCACGCCCCTCCGTCAACGTACCCCCCGTATTCTCCAGAGTGTCCTGCTGCTTCGGCTTTGCCACTCCCAAAGCCACTTTCCCACCTTGGGGACTAGCCTTGGCAGCCTTCCGGTGGCCGAACCTAACGGAAACTGGCGATTTCTCGTCGTCATTGAGAAACGAGAAAACCAACGAGTCCCTGCTCTGCATGCTCTTCATTACAAAACTCCGCGCGCGAACGGACTCCTCGTTCGCAATTTGTTCATTTCTGATCCTCGTTATCTCCGCATTCGAAATCCTCTCTTGATGAACCTCCGGAGCCATCCCCTGTACTTTCGAATCTTCAACGTAACTTTTCGAAATGACGCCGTTGAAGGCAGCGTAGTCCTTACATTTTTCGCAGGCCATCTTGACCGGATCAGATGGAGGAACGACCAGTGGAGCTCGCGAGTGAGCCTGTTCTTCGAACTTGTGATTCAGGAACTTGGAAGAGGCGGCAACGCTGATGATTATGCAGTTGGCAAGAATGTGGAGGTAAGGAGGCCTTAGCCATGTGAGGACGAATCTCCAAATGTTAGGAACATCGGAGACGATGAAATCCGAGACCAGAGGAACCGAGACCTTCAAGGCCACGGCCAAGGACAAAACACCAGTGGAGAATAGCACCACCTGGAGAGAGAGGACCCAGTTCGAGAAAGAAGCCATTGGGAACGGTTTCTTTTGGCGACTTTGCCTTTGTTTCTCCGGTGGCTTCAGTATTTTTAGATGGCAGAATTTATGGGAGCATGGAAGGGGAAATCGAAATTTGGAAATGGAAGTGAGAAAGAGGGAATAAATAAACAGTGGCGAATGCGTTTTTTTAAATAAAACCCTAGTTGCTTCATCGTCTTTATCTTCATCAATGTTATATCATGCACAATCATCAATACATCCAATTTTGTAAAATATAAGAGAGTAAATTAGTTTTTATTAAAAATATTAAAGAAGTTAAATAAAGCACTTAAAAATATTTTTATTTATCATCTTTCTTCAAATTAATTTGCATGATTTATAAATTTATAGATAATTCAATCATATGCAAAAATAAACACTTTTAATTAGAATTCTCCTCATTAAAAGCAAGAATACGAGGTAATATTAATTTTAGTTAGAAGAAGGTAATGGAACCATCTAAAGTTCAGGGGATAAGTCAACAAGGGCAAATTTGAAACAATGGAATTTTACGTCAATTAAAGAATAATAACATGTGGATGAAAAATGTGCCAAAAGCCAAAACAAGCCCCTTAACAAAGTAAAATTAAGGGAGAACGGTAATTTGATACCAAAATATGAATTTAATTTTAATTTAGGACCAAGATTTTTAAAATTTAACTTTAATCTAACAACCGGTGCAAAAAGGTCAATTTAAAAGACAAAAATAGTTTTGCTTTTTATATTTGTAAGAAAATTATAATTTATCAGCAAGATTACTATACCTGTTTTTAAAGCACTCATCACAAGCAATCGACTTTTCTACAACAAACTCAAACATAGTTTGTCACAGAAAGTTATTTGTTCTCGGTCAAATATTTATATTGTCTCTAGGGTTAATAAATCCATTTAAGATCTCTAACTTTTGGTGAATTATAGTTTTAGTCCACATACGCAGTTTACATTAGTCTGTTTAATGGTGTTAACATCTCTACTGCCTTAGACATCCTTCAGTCTGGTTGCTGGTACGGTTTTCACCCAGGCTTGGTTGGAAGCCTGTGTTCAACCAGTTCCCTGTCTAGTGCAGGCATTTCATCGTAATTCCAAGCGAAAGAATCTGTCCATTCTTTTAGTAAAGACACAAGTTGATCTTTTAAATGAGAAGAAAGAAAAGAACTGACATACGTAATCCTCGGCATACATCATATTACTAAAATTAACACTGTTAAACTTAAATCCAAGACCTTATAAAACTATATGGGCTAATGATTTGGACTGTATAAAATGCATGGATGTTATTGTCACTTTATAGTTTCAATCCTCTAAATTATATTAAATCTTAATTTAGCTCACCGTTAACCCACTAGCGAAAAAAAAAATCGTAGCTCAACGATTTTAAAACGGTGACTCAATATTTAAATTTTGCATTTCAATAATTATGAAATAAACAACTTTCTTTCCTTTCTTTTTTGTCATCGAAAAAATTGTCTGAATAGTCTTAAAAATTTATATCAACACAATTCATATCCACGGAAGCAATTATTATAAATTTCGTACACATGTATTACCCATCAAACATGTGGATTGTTCCTGAAATTTGCTTGAATTTTTTCCTGATTTCATATCGCTGCAATACTTTCTTTTATTTAGGGTCCCAAAAAAACACAAATTCTTTCTTATATTACAAAACGAATCGGTCTTTAAGAGATATTTTTATCAGGTGAATGAAAATATTTTTTACTTCAATTCTTATGCCCTCAAGTTTTTCACAAAATATTTTTAAAAAATTAAAGTCATGAAAATGCAAAAGGCTTTTTGGTGATGAAAGTGAGAACAGCCCTGAAAAATGCTCACTCTACTCTTTTTCAAGCTTGCTGGGATTAGGGGCTGATGTATCAATGCAATTTCTACATGGGATAAGGCCATTCTCAACAGGCAAGGGGCCTTAGAAGGAAAGACTTTTACTCAATCAAAGTTGATGGATCAGTTCTAAACACCGGACAAAGTGGATGTGGTGGTCTAATCTGAAAGGAGGATGGCGGATGGGTTTGTGGTTTCAGCTGCAAGCTCTCGAGTGTTCCTCTAGCCATTGAAGAGATTATTGAGATCATCCATGGCCTTCATCTTTTTGCTGGAACTGTGGAGACCACAGCGTCAATGTTATCACTGATTATATTGAATCAATTAATTTACTGACAAGAAGTTGTATGGTTAACCACCCTTTTAGGAACATAGTAGAAGAAGCTCATCTTTTGGTCTCTAGGAATTGGATTGTTTTATTTTATTATGTATCTATGAAAAGAAACTTTTGTGCGGACCATCTTGTCAAGATGGTACATGACTTTATAAGAAACTTTTGTCTTTTTGATCAACCTCCTCCCTCCTTATTTGGGGATTGGGATGGTGTTTGAGAAAGGTTCTTAGTGCTTTGTGCACTTGCTTGTATGTTACTTTGATTTCTCAATGGATATCCGGTTTTTTATTACAAAAAAAAAAGAAATTATAGTTATTTAATAACATAAACTTCGCTTAAGGTCATTAGGTTTGTAGTTTTCCGTAGTCGTTTCAATTTCAAATCCCTTATGGGCCAAAATGCTAACCCAATAGTTGCCTTTGGGCCTCAATTAGTAACATTCTTGTTTTTGCCACAAAAAATTATGAAATGGTTACTGGAATTTTGTTTTTTAATTCCCAAACTATAAAATGATCCATTAAATGGACCTAACCTTAAAAGAAATATTCATTATCAAAACATACATGAGAACAGTAATGAATTGACTTAATACAAGACAAGCCACAAGTAAATTTAACGTAAAAGAAGAGATAAATCAGAGAACAAGCTAAGTGCTATTTTTATTTTTTAAAAAGAAAAAAAAACTATATAA
This sequence comes from Vachellia collinsii, assembly GCA_006871305.1. Lineage (NCBI taxonomy): Eukaryota > Viridiplantae > Streptophyta > Magnoliopsida > Fabales > Fabaceae > Vachellia > Vachellia collinsii. Next base: position 13,135 of record QFDD01005551.1, on the reverse strand, counting down.
CTTTATTCTCTCCCCCTGTACAAATTAATCCCTGCATAACTCAGTATCCATATCCCAACCATAATGGGTACAATAGTATTATCTACAAAAAAAAAAGATGCTAGCTATTGCATAGCAACTGAACTTAAAGCGCAACTATGAATTTCTTTTGATTTTTTTCCCTTTAAATAATAGATTCAACCGTAGGCATTCAGTTTATAAAATACCCAAATTCTGCCATCAGACTCATGAGTCATTCTTCACCTCATCAGTAGAATCATCGAAGACATTTTGCCATTCCAGTAGTTCGGAAGAAACTGAGCTACAGGCATCTTCTTCATAGATGCCAAATTCTGGATTTGAATCATGTGAATGTGGAAGACGAAGAAACCAAATCTGCTTGGATCACCAAATCCCTCAAATCTGACATTAATGTCCGAGAAAGTTGCTATGAGGTTCTAACGGCTGTCTTGTTTGTACGCATGCAAGCACAATCTGGCTCATTTCTGACCAGCCTTTTCTAACGGTTAATCATCAGCTTAATCAAATCAAGCTTTTTCAAAATTTGGCGCCAGATCTTGTTAATTGTTCCATCTTCTGCTTCGTATTGAAAGTACTGGTTGACCTGAGACCATAAAATCAAGTAAATGTATTGTCAATGCTATATTCATAATAAATCAACAATCCTTATCCTAGGTAAGATCAGCTGCATGAATTGTATGGTCTCATTATGTCCTATTAAGAACCAAATATGTCAATAATATGTTATATTCATAATAAGGTACAAATTCAGTTGAGGCAAAGAACAATCCATTCCATCAAAAAATGGAAAGCAGAGTAGGAGCCTAGGAGGCGTGGAAGCTGCACGAGCTACAGATAAAGTGATCTAGGGATAGGAGCCTTACTAACTCTATCATAATGTGTATACATAATACTACATCCGATCTTTAATATAAAAAATATATAACTAATTTAGGTAGATAAAGGAAATTTGACTAGTCCAACGTAAGACACTAGATTCAACAATGATCACCAAAAAACAACTGGACAAAGACACCCTTATCTCTCTAGATGCAACTTCTAAAACAAAAAAGTTACAACCTCCCTCTCATACCTAGGTTTTACCACTCGCCGTAGCCGGCTGACACAAATCAAACAACACAAACGCATAGCACCAATATACGGCAATAACAAAGTTGATAATAAACAACAGCAAATCACCATTCAAATGCTCTGCAGCCTTAAAGTTTGGGTCTTTTTGTGTATTGTGATTCCCATCTTATAGGAAGATTGGAATAATTTGAAATAGGTGTATAGTTTAGGTGGTAGAAGTTTTAACGATTAAGAAACGATAATCCAAGTGATATTTGAAAATAATAAGGCGTTAAAAATTCAGATTAACTATGCACCTTTGGCAGAGAGTGAGCACAGCAGGAATAGGAGCAAAAAGGGGGCCTTGTGTAATTGGTCAGTTAAGCAGAAACAAAAATATCAGTGAAAAAAATCTTGTGATCACAATATACCAATGAATTGTGAGGCTTGGGGAGGAGTTGAAAAAAGATATTCTTGTAAGAGAAAGGTATGCATTCCATTCAAATCCAGAATTCATAACAAGTTTCACCATTTCCCCTTACAACTCTAGGAAGCAATGAGTCTCTTCCACATTATGTGCATTGCATTTGTCATATTTTCAGCAAGCAGTTTACTTCTGTACCTTCCATTTTCAATCCTTACATTCTTTATTGAATCATACTACTTCCAATCATTAATATAAGAGCTGGATAACTAATTTACATATATTCAAAAAATTAATTTAGTTAATTATTTGTAATAAATGTGTGATGTTTCCCTAAAATACCCTCTTTCATCATTTGTAATGAAAATATTCCTAATCCCTTGATTGATTGAAACCCCCTTATTATGTGTAATTAATAATGATACTTTACAGAAAAATTATAAATTTAAGAAATAAAGTGAATCAAAGTAAACCTTTTTTCTAGTTCCTATATTTAAAACCAGAGGTAGTATTAAAAATACCGTTAGGAAAATAAGCAATAGGTGCAAGTCATCCACAGTAATCGGTAGCAAGGTACGATCGAGATGAAAAGTAAATAAATTATGCAAGCACAGCCAACCTTTTTAAGTTCTTTCTGATACTCAAGGATCCTCTCTGGGGTTACTTCTCCCAACCTTGACACCGGATGTCCAGGTTTTAGAGCAGAAGCAGAGTCCACAAATATTGCCATCTTCCAATAGTCTATCGTATCTTCGAAGGGCAACTCAATGCTGTCACTCACAATCACTGGAACCCATAAAGTGACAATAGCATCAAAGAGTCGGCAGGCCGATGGAGCATCACCAGCGGGGTTTAAACAGAACTTTGAATTATGCATTCCTTTTGAAGCTGCCCTCCTATTCTCAGTGGACTGAGTTCCATGCTTTATTATGACGTCCTCTTCGTGTTCAAGAATTTGAAAAAGTTTATCACGAATTTTCCTCCCTATTAAGAGATGAGAACACAAAGAAATCAATTATTTCAGGAAGGCAAATGTCCATATAAAGTGCCTGCATCGGACCAGTTATTCTTCTAGTTCGGGCATATATGCAATTAAAAAAACAACACGAAAAAAATTTATTGTCATACTGCAATAAAATTTTCACAAAGGGAAATACGGATTGAATTCTTTTCATAAATGGGAACTCCCTTCGGGTAGATACTAGATATTAGTAGACAACCTACAGTATATGTTATTTTTATTACTACATGTGGCGAAAAGAAATTGAAACCAATCATTGATACACTTTTATTACAGAGTTAACAACTGAAACCTACCCATGAATATCAGTAATTCGAGAGGTTTCAATATAAACAGTGTCATAATATTGAAATCAGAATCTACTTGCAGAAAGAGTTGGACTTGGATTGATAGGACAGGTAAGTATCTGCTCTCAAGATGAAATTTGAAGGGTTTTTAGCAGGTAACTAACGTTAATGAATGATAACCCAAGGAATTTAACATAGCATTAAAAGATACTCTTACTATCATGAATCAAGAACGCTTTTACCACGTCTAGCAATCTTTTGGGATTCCCAACAACAGAAATTAAGACAGCAGAGATTTTATTTTTGCCAGCAAGACAGCATAGATGTAGACATTACAGAGAAGATCAATCTTTACATGAAAACATATGCAAATGCTATGCAGAATATTAACGTGGTTGTTATTTCAATAGGAATTCGGGAAATTAGAAAGAAGGAAAAAAATACTTTAGACCCCGCCATCTATTTGGGAAACTTCCAACCTTGATTAATGAACACTGCAAGTTTGGCTATTATGAGAGCTTCAAACATTTTGAGCTACCAAATGCTTGCTCAATATATGTTAGAGATTAATCAAACTCTTGATAGTTATAGCTATATGTATTTAGTATAATTGTTTACAGCAGTGAGGCTCATTGCTGGAAATCTAAAACCTTTACTGGACCATTCGGTAGTTAAGACTGAAAAAAGAAAGGAAAATGATGTTGGACAGAAAAGATTTCAAGCCAAAAAAAGAGAGAATTAAAAAAAAGGATATAAAAAGAAAAAAAATAGAAAAATAAAACAACACACAAATACGTACAGAATAAAAAAATCGAAAAGAAAAGAAAAGAAAGATGAGGAAAAAATATATAGGAAGGAATAAAGAGGGTATTCGAATGACAAACAGTTATGTTTGATACATTATTGGAGGAGGACTGCATGTATGTGTTCATTGATCATTGACATTTGACTCCATTTCATCATTGAGCCTTTCCAACAATACGACCCTCATAAAGACCCTTTGATTCACAAGACCAGATAGCTTTGAGCGGTGGAGATGGAGGATAGTTACAAGCTTCTGGTGAAGCCCAGACCAGATAGCTTTGAGTGAAATAACCAGCTTGTTAATGAGAGTGAGTGAAACCTTTGCCGCGGGAGGAATCTCACCTCTAATCTACCTCCCTAGATTAAATTACAAAATTTCTCTTAGCATGGATTGTCTTGGATTGGTGTCATTTTTAAAAAAAAAAAATTATTTGAGACCCAATCTTGTTTCATGGTTTTGCCCAGAGTACAAAAGGTGAGTATAGGGGAATTTGATAAATCCCTATTTTATATGAAATAAATGTGCCTAATATTGATCCTTTGGTATCTTATTTGAGTTTAAATGTATCAATTAGATGTTATTTGATTTCTTTGTTGAATTAGTGTGAGAAAATTATGGTTAGAGACATAAATGAATTCATATAATTGGCAAGGCAGACTCATAAACTCTAGAGACCATTTTTGTTATTAATTCATTTCTTTACTTTCATTTCACCATATTCCAACTTAGTTGATAATAAAATAAAAATATATAATTGCTTAGATAATGAGATTAATTCAAATTAGGATGACAAAACTAATTTCCTCCTAAATTTTGATAATTAATTTACTCATTAAATACCTACAAATACTTAAATTCCTTATAGATTGACCTTGAGGTTATACCGTAATTTGCATAATCACAAGTATTAAAATTGACCTTTAAACTATAACAGATCAAATCTTTGAGTGACGATATCAAGTAGTAATCTTCATCCTTATCTTTTTTTTTTAATTCTATTTGTGTCTGCTCAGTTAATTAATTAAAAGTCTTTTAGCTATATAGATTAATGAATCAAAGAGTCATCATGCATCCACACACAACTCTTTTTGGTCTTCCACTGTCCAAAGTTTAGAGAATTAATAATGAAACGTTAGTTTATTTAATTAATTTGTTCCTTCTTTCCAACATGCTCCTAGCTCTCATTGTAAACTGTCCCCACGTTTGGGACAACTGACGACAAGAAAAGGAAAAATTAAGCTGAAATTATTTGTTGTTATGGTTAAAGCCAACCTATATGTTTTATACCATCCAAACATTAAAAATTACTGTAATTTATTCTGCAATTCAACAGGGGAAAATGGTATGCGAGGACTCTCTAAAAGAGATCTTCATAAAGGATATATCATAGTTCTTGCTTAGAATTTGTGTCAAGATTTTAGTTTTTTTTTTCAAAAAATAATAATTATGGCTGCCATAGGAAAAAAAATGAAAAAAAAAATCAGGGAATTTGATATCATGGACTAGTCCAGTAGTCTAATAAACCAAGTCCAATCCAAAGCGACCATGGGTTTCTATTGGATCAGACTAGACCAACACATGCTGCCAAACTAATTAGTTCATCCATGAAAACAGATTAGACTTTAGGTTGGGATGTTGTGCTCTGGTCTAGTCCAATCTATCCTTTTGTGCAACCCCTACTGGTAAACGGTCGAGATTGTAACTTATTAAAGTTAATCACAATATTTTGACTAATTAAAGTTAAACACAATTTCAAGTACTGATTTGTTAATGAAATCACAACTGGGACCTTAACTCAAACTGGTCAAACTTTTTATACATAGATCCCTTTGACCACCAAAAACAACTAGTGCTTCTTGGGTCCAAAAAGGTTGACAGCTAAATGGGTGAGCTGTATTGTGTCAGGAAAGTAGGTATGACTTTCTAAATTTGAGGTTAGTGAGAGTGATTGTTGAAATAATATGTGAGAGAAGAATTGATCAAAATTCTTGGGGAGGATCACCGCCATTATATATCTTGTTGAATTCACTGTGTCCCACACTCAGTTAATTAGAAAATTATTGCTCCAGAGGTGTAATTCCAATAGTGCCTCTAAATTGAGTCCTCTCGGAAAAGAGAAGGCTTATATATGGCTACAGTCATTCATGGCTCATCAACCTCAAAAGTCTTTAGTCTTCCCCTGTCAAAGTTAAAGTTACAGAATTATTCATTCAACAGTTTATTCCTTCGTGTATGCTCCAACCTCCAAGCTTTGATTCAAAAAATGTCCCCACGTCTCTGACAACATGGGTACAATGTTTTAACACACTCTGACGGAAAAGACGAAAAGCAAAAGCAACAAAATATAGTTGCGGTTAAAGCAATTCACTCAATGTACGCTGTGTTTTACTTCTCAATCATTGATGGGCGTTTTAAAGTATTATTTGACATAATTTTTTTGGATTTGTATCCAGCGTTTTAAAAGTATTCTTTGATGTAATTTTTTCATCAATTGAAAATGTTAGATGCACCAAAAAATTAATTTAGGATGGTAGACACACTTGAAAAAACATATTTTAGGACACTGGGTATAGAAAAAAAATATTTTATAGTTATGGATACACATTAACCTGTTAGTAGAACACTATCATTTGATTAATGCCATTGAGTATTTGATGCAAACTGGATTGTAGCTTCTTGTTACTCGAACCGTTGTACGTTGCTAATGTGACAAGGATCTAACTGTCAATAAAAATATCAAATCACTTGTTTAGAAGTTCTACAAGAATAATTGTACATATTGCCAAATCTAGGTAAGGCCAACATATATTACAAATTGAAGTATGGCCAACAAAATTACAATAGCCTCTATTTCCTAGTAAAGCATATGCTTGCTTGGCTTGAACAGAGATGTTAAATAATATGTGGAGTAAATGATGTCATAAAAAAGTTGAAATTGCGAAAATAAAAATATGACTATTGGTAAAAATGAAAGCACGGAAATGAAGCTAGGAACCCACTTTAGTTTTAAGTCATGGTCATATGTGACAAAGAAAGCACAACTAAATGCTACCATCATGCTTGTTATGGAGACGAAGAGTGTTACCAATCCAAATATTAGCTTTGAGGGAAGAGACTGATAAAAGTCATACTCTGCATAACGTGAGACCATTATAGACAGGAAGACTAGTATGGAAACTGAAGATGAGGTCAATGCAATAGCGTCTGATATTGCAAATATCGTAAACGCTAGATTCCATAAATAATTGGGAGTTCCTGAACTATCCTTGATACCACCTGGTACGCTAAATGCAGCTGAAAACACTCCAGTAGTAATAAGTGTTGAAAGAACCATACATGACTTAGCCGTTCCTTTCATCCATGACTCAGCATCTTCTCGTAATCCAGCATGCTCCTTTGTGAATAACTCATGAGGAGTTTCATCATTTATGTTTCTCATATTCACATATGACGGTAACACTATCTTCTTCACCTCCTGCCATATCAGAGGGATTTTCATGAATTAGTTTCATTTTTATATATACATATGGGTGTTTACGGGACAAGACGGGAATGAGATAGGCCTATCCCACGTCTCGTCTCAAAAAAGGACACAGGACTGCAAAGTTGTCCTATGTCATTCCATCCTGTCTTCAACTCCTACCGAATCGAAAGATTTTTAATGAATTGATTTCATTTATGTGAGTATATTCTAGACATGCATCAGATCCTATTAGCGATTTCATAGATGGTAAGGAACAAGTACCTCAAACCATAATAGTTCGAGCTTCATTTGGAAAGCTGCTCCAGAGACCAATTGATGAAGTCGACCAGCTGGTGCTAACTTTGCAGCCAAATGTAATATATTGTTGTCGTCATCATCATGTTTATATGACAATATGATATCCTTATTGCTTCCACTTATATCATGGATGAGATTGAAGATTTTAGGATGACGATATAAAACAGCAATATGAATTATGCTTTGGCTTTTGTTGTCCAACTCCCAAATTAAGTCAGGGTAAGACTTCATGAGCACAGCTAAGAAGTCAAAATTCCCAGCTTTTGTTGCATCAAATAGTAGTCTTGATGGCTCATTTATGATTTTTCTGATATCTAACTTTGAGTTTGCACCCTTGAGAATTTTTACCCACAATGAATGGACAAGTTCAAGGACAACACTATGCTCCGTACCTGGGATGCATAATTTGATTATTTGAATACGCCAGATTAAAAGTTAGTCTTCCAAGTAAGTAGTTACCATGATAATTAATTTAATTACCTGAACTTGTCAGTTGATGTTGGTTATATGGGCTATCACTTCCCAAATCTGCTCCCTTCTGAGCTATGATATGCAAACCTGTCATACCATCTTCATCCGTTGCAAATGCTAGTCTTGGCCTAGCTTCCATTTCCAACATTTTCAATGCTAAATCTATGAAATTTTGAAAAAGTAGTCAAGAAAGGCATATCCTAAAATTAGATGCTGTCAGATATTAAGCTCAAACAAAAATTGTTACTTCCTTCTCTACTAAAAATAGGAGTTGCAAAAGGAGTTTACTGGTCCTAAATATAAAATTTCAATTCATTTTGCCTCATAAATTTATAATTTGGATTAAGGACAAATTTGTCTCGGTAGTTTTCACTTAAGAGTGCTAGGCACTTTGGAAGTTTTTATGGACTCAAGCTCTAAAAGTTTCAAAATCATAGAAATTTCCCCAGTAGTTATTCATGTTAAGTCTAACTGTGAGTTAACCTAATATGCTAAGTCGGCAGGTCCACATGTCATTCACCCCATCTTTCTTTTGGATTAAGGTGAAATTTTTGGAGAAGTTTTCATTTATAAGTGCTGGATACCCAGAATTTTTTTCTAGTTCAATATCGCCTTGGAAGTTTCCAAATCGTAGTGATATCACCTAGACCATTATCCAGAGTTAAGTTTAGTCATCCATATAATAAATGTACTGAGCTAGCAGAGTGAATAGTGAAGCATATGAAGGATGAGCTCATATTTGCCAAAGAGTAATAAAGAAGAAGATTTGAATATTGGATGTAGGAGGTATTAAGGGAGATTGCCAAGAGCAAAGTCACTGGCAATTTTTTGCCACCATACCCTAGCGATCTGAAATAGGTGAGTACATTTTTTTTATTTTCTCTTCATTGGATGGATGCTCCGACCTCCTTAGTTTTCTCCAATCCTTTATGCACTATGCATTTTTTTAATAATATTTTCTTGAATATAGAGAATGACCAGGGTGACACTGTCACGACTTAAAGACTTTTGGGGCACCATTAAACACAAAATAAACTTCCAAATGCCAAACTTTCTTGAAGGGAAACATGCCAGACAAATTTTCATCTTAACAAAAAACAAAGAAAAAGGTAACGTGGATGACATGTAGACTTGCCAACTTAGCATATTTAATCAACTAATGGTCAGATTTAACATAAATAATAATAAGGGTAAAATTGCTATGATTTGGAAAGTTTTGAGGTGGCACTAAATCCAATAAACTTTCAAATGCTCAGTGCTCTTGTGTGAAAACTTTTAAGGCATATTTGTACCTTAACATTTATAATTTTTCTTCTCAAAGTATCTTTACTGATTGCACATGTCAAAGGAGTATGCATGGATCAGGGATAGTTCACTTGCACATGATTAAATATAGTATTATAGAGAAATCAATACAAATTTGTTACAAATAACTAATTTTTTTAATAATCATAAATTGGTTATCTTGCTCCTGTACTGAGGACTAGAAATAGTAGCAATATGTAATGGATACTAATTTGTTCGCTACCATTACTTCATTCATTAATAATTAAGTGAATTCCTGATTTATAAGCAACACATATACACTTACCATACATATGAGAGTCGATGCAAGTGAGGAATAACTTATCCCAATACGCTTCTTCAAAGCTATCATGATCGGTGAGAGGGAATAGATACTTTGCCATATCAGCTTTTCCTTGTAAAGCAGCAAAGAGAAGAGGAGTGAAGCCTACTCGACTTCTTATATTTGGCAAGAATCGATTTTCTTCAAAGAGAAACTCAGCAATCTCCATGTTTCCTGCAATAGCAGCAGAGCTGAAGGCAGTGTTTCCCATTGAGTCTTGTAAGTCCAAGTCTATGTTGCTTCCTTTCATCAACTTCACAAGCTCCTTCACAAACTCTAAACGACCTGCTCCTGCTGCTACATGAAGCGCTGTTGGGCATCCTTTTGCTATGGCAGCATTCAGAAGCCTTCTGTTGTTAGCTAACATGGGCTTAGCTTTTTCCCAATTTCCTTCCAATGCATACTGGTAAAGAGGCACACATAACTCCAAGTAGCTGAGTCTAGCCACCACTGAAACAGAAGTGACTTGATTGTGAACTTCTCGTGCCAATGTTTTGGGATCATTAATTCATGGGAAACGGTTGTCCAAGAAGCCAACGTAGAAAAAAGTATATGTTAAATTATGGGTAAAGTAACATCTACAACTATGATGTTATTTCTCAACTGCATGAAGCACCTTAATATTTTTTCTAAAGATGCATCCAGCAACTCTTGATATTATTTTTTGTTGTATCGAGCACCCTAATATTATTTATGGGTGTTGAATATACTATAAATAAGATTAGAGTATTACAAGTATCGAAAATAATATCACAACATTGGATATACCATAAATAAGATTAGGTGTTGACTGTAACTGGGAAATAACCTCATGATGCTAAATGTTATTTTATGCTTGTACAAAGTTTCCCTTAAACTTTGTATCATATGTGACCTCCATAACTTTTGAAACTTTCCAATAAATCTCTCTAAACTTTTATACTTGTAACTCTCTTGCTTCTAGTTTGGTCATTATTTATCAACAAATTAATGTCTGAAGTTTAAGAGGTTTATCATTATACAAAAATAAAGTTGGGCTAAAGGGAAATTAAGAAAACTAGATAACTAAAGATGATAAGAGTTCTGGGTGCCCAATACACTTAAAAGAAAATTTTCAGGTCAATTTTACTCTTTAACCTTTACATAATTGATATTTCAAAGTTTTTTAAATTTTCAGGAAAAAATTACCCTATTTTTTAAACTTTCACGGCAAAATTGCCCCCTCAAAATTTCTGGATGTCAAATGCTTTTCTGAGGAAAATTTCGGGTCAGTTTTATCCACTAATCCAATAAAGTTTAACAGGTTATAAAATTGATAGCTTGAAATTATCAGCATACACTTCAAAATTTAGGGAGTTTATTATTAAGTTTTAAATTTTAACTAGGTTATTTTTAGATGGTTGTATGTTCAATAAAGTTTTATAGGTAAATTTTAGATGAAAATTTATGGTAGACATATAATACTAAGAAAAAAATAATGAAAAATTAGGGCGCCTACATGTCCCTCTCCCTGCGTAACTGGTTTATTAAATATTTAATTGTTTATCACGAAAATTTCGAATCAAAATACAGTAATTGGACAAACATTTCTGAAAACGTAATGATGTATATATTGCAAAGTTATAAACAATTAGTTATTTATTACGTTATTTTATAAATTAGCTTATTAACAAAAATACTGCCAGAAGAAAAGGTTTAAACAAATTATCTGAAAATATAAATGGGAAAGAAATTATAAGTGTAGGTATGAAATATGTGTTTTTATATTATTTTCTTTCTGAGCATTTGTTGTCAAATTCATGAGACTCGTCAAATTTACTGTTTTTACGATTTCACCTTAACCTATGAATTTACTTACCGAGTTAACCGTTTTTAAATTTCCACCTTACAAAATTGTGCCAATTTACGTTAATTTTCTTACATTTTATTATGATTAGTGACTTTATATATATAATTGATAAAAATTTCTTTGTTGATTGTAGTAATCTTTGGATGTTGATAGATTTAATTTCAATTAATTAAATTGTATAGATATTTAAATCAAATTGTTGCCATTTTCCATATTTAAATCATTAAATTACATACTTTTAATAGTTATTTATTAATAAAATTAAACTCTCATGAGTCAACAATTAGAATTTATGATCCGAATTTATATTTCCGTCGCAAATTCACTTAAACTTGTGAGTTTGACAACCTTATTTTCAAGCATACAACTGCATAAAATCTGAATAACATTAGACATTATAAAATGGAGTATATGAATTACTTGTATCCTCTAAAAAGTCAAGGCAGGGTCTCTTAAAATCTGCTGATGCAACCCTCCGTAGTTGAGGTTGATTAGGCCTTTCAGTTTCAGGAGGATTCACTGCATCACCGTTAGACGCAGCCATTTATCTGCGAATGTATTACACATTAATTAATTAACACTTCACTACACACACACACACACACACGTTCAGTATCAACATGTGAATTTTCTATGATTCTATGATTCTAGTTTTAAAAAATAGGCACTCATTCATACTCATAAAAACTGCGATAGTAATATATTATATATACTCTAAAAAAAAAAAACACACACACACACACACACACACACACAAAGGGGTCCCAATTATATATAGTTCATTCAAGAGTTTTTCTTTGGCTTTAAATACAACGTCTCATTTCGTATTGTTTCCCCTAGTATTCATATAAGACCCCTATCGATTGGCGTTTTTTATCCTGCACATTAAATTTTAATTGTAGAAATTTATTTTGGAAAAAAAATTATAAACTAATTTTTAAATTTATAAATTAATTGAAAAACTTATATTGAGGACAGAAAGAAATAGATTTTGTTTGGCGCAACTATATACTATGACAAACTATGTTCCTTTTTTTTTTCAACCAAGAATAAATGAAAGGGTGAAACTGAGCAAGTTCCAGGAAACAACTTTGCGTTTTGGCCTCAAGAATTAATAAATTCACCAAACCAATGATTTCAGTAGTTGATCGGTATTCAATTCTATCTTTGTGGTTGAAGAGCCTTTCCTCCTAAGTTTTCATTATAAAAAATTTACTAAGGAATATATGATGATTCTATGAAATTTTAAAAATTCAATCATAAAGATTAAACCATAAAAAATAATATTTACTATAGATATAAAATCATTTTATTTCCTTCAGACTTGAAATCTGTGCAATCTCAATAATAATCCCCCATACCTGGACTTTCGACTGCAACAGGAAACTTTCCCCTTGTAGCACTTGCCTAGAACCAGTTTGTGGAATTGATCAAGTTAGTTTTCTTGGAAATGATAAGATTAAAATTACGATTCTTGAACTGCATGTGCAGAAAAAGGATCAGATTCGAAAGTTCTGAGTCATATTTGAAAATGAGTTGCCGACATCTTTGATGAAATCACATAGGTATAGCCCAGAATGTGAAGGAGAAGTATAATGAGATGAAAAATATAACTGAGAATTATTAAAAGAAGTTCTCCTGTAAACACATGGGCAATACAGATACCATATATACAGTAGAAGAAGATGAAGTATCTGTAAATGGATAGAGAAAGAAGCTATAAGACAGTTATTTTACCTTATGGAGGAATGGCTTTATATGTTCTTTGCTTTCAGAATGCTATTGCTTGATATTTTGAGGGCCAATGTGATGTGAGTGAA
>QFDD01005550.1:0-15009 GCA_006871305.1 Vachellia collinsii | reverse complement strand
CATGAAGAAGAAGCCCATGAGCTGGATGAAGAACCGTCCCAATATGTCTATAAACGCCACCGTGAACCAGTATCCCGGCACGGTGCCGCAAAGTGCGATCAGTACTTGTGCTCTTGCCACCCTGTATACTTCATGAATGGCGTTCATTTCCGCCGCCGGAGGAAGCCATCCGACCGCCGTATAAATATCTTTCTGGAAGAGATTGGAACTGTAGTATGCAATATCAAGTAAGAACCAGGTCGCGCATGTTCCGAGCAAGTGAAGGCCATGTCTGCGAGCGAATTGCTTACTGAACAGGCCGAAGCTGTTGCTGTCTCTCTCCGATGATTTCTCTGGCTCTTCAGCTTCGAGTTCGATTTGGAGCACCTTCGACATGTCGATAACCGCTTGTTTTGAGTTCCTGGCCACCAGAGCGGTGTACCTCGCCGTCTCCGGCATCTTGGCTCGAGAGTAGAAGGTCAGAGCGGCGGGTACGGCTCCGAACATCAGGATAATGCGCCAAACGTAGTCGGCTTGCGGTGGAAGGGAAGCTTCTGCGTTAACATTGTACGGCGGAGCCTTGTACGCATGATCGAATGCCGTGGAGACGATCAGAGATACAATACCTCCGACCAAGATTCCGAACCCTGAAGAATCATAAACAAGATTTAAGAAATCGCTTTAATTGATTTTTCAATGCAGATAATTAAGGGTGACTAAATATAATCAGAGGGTGTCAAAGTAAGTAAAACCAACCTTGCATAGCGAAGACGGCGGCGATAAACGCTCCACGAGTCTTCTTGTTGGCGTACTCCGACATGATGGTGGCGGAGAGAGGGTAGTCACCGCCGATTCCGAAGCCGAGCCAGAATCGGAAGAAGCAGAGAGTGGAGATGACACCTTTTGGCGTGTCCCCAAAAGAGAGACCAGAAGCGAGCGAGGCGATTACCATAAGAGCTAGAGTCATCCCGTACACCTTCTTCCTCCCCATCTTGTCGCCGAGCCACCCGAAGAAAATCTGACCGGCCAACGTCCCGCAGAGGGCGACGCCGTTGACAGCCATGGACACGTTTGGCGGCAAACTCCCGGGCTTCTCGGCCCCTTTATGGGTGTAGTATATGCGTCCCAACAACTTGGTAACGTTGGCGATGCTAAAGAGATCGTAGGCGTCGGTGAAGAAGCCCATGCCGGCGATGACGATGGCCGTGAAATGGTACCATTGCGTCTTGGCCACATCGAGCGCGTTAAGCACATTCGTCTGTTCGCGCGCCATAACCACCCCCAGAGACTAGTGGATCCTCAAGAATCCTAACACAAATATCAAATGTTGCGTCTCAGTTATATTTATAAAGGGACAAACGTGTGTGTGTATATATATTTATGGCTTGTTAACCAAACAGGGAAGAAAAAAGGGAGAAGGAGACATTCATGTTGCTGTTAGTTTCAAGCCAACTTGTCTGTGGCTGGTCTGATTTTCGAATATTCTTTTTTCGGCAAAGACTTTGACTTTAACAGCTATATAATGGCCACTTTATATATATATATATATATTGGCTGGTTTGATTCGCCTATAAACCGTATAATGAAAAACTCATTTCTCTTCTATATATGGGTGTGAAGCAAACAGCAGAAAGAATGAAATCAGCAAGAAGGTAAGAATTGATTATGTTGTGTGGGGTAGAATGAAACCAATGATATCATCAATGAATTAAAAACCGGACTGATAGGTCGTGTTGATCCGGAAATCAACATCTGGTCATATCCCTAACTTGGGAAATTTTGACCAAGGGTAAACCGGTTATAACCTGAAGTAAACCAGTGATAACTCAGGTTAATCTTATTCTTTTAAAAAAATCTGATTTTTTTAATTTTTAGTTTTAATGAACTTATACTATCTTTGATTAGATTTATTGATTTAGCTTATCATCATATTTATAATTTCATACTTCTTTTTTGGATTGTGAAATCAAACTACCGCTGACTACTGATTTTATTTTAGTGTTTCATTATGTTGTTAGTTTTAATTTTGAAGGATTGTAAGAATAAATTTATATTCTCACTGTTATATTTTATTATTGCTACAATTAAATAGTTGTGAGACATGTATGTATCAAAACATTATATATAATATCATTTTAATTTAAGTATTATGATATCAATTTGTTCATAATTGAATGAGTATTTTATTATTAAATTATACTATTTTATTATAACTGATTTGACCTATGACTTAAACTCGATCTGATCACTAACCCTTGCCTCACTGGCTCGATCAGCTTAGAGGCCGATCTGAGTTTTAATACCTTGGTTATCACCATATAAGAAAATTATATTTTCAATGTAATTTACTATATACAAAATAAGTTTATAAAAAAGGTTTATCTTTGTTTACGTCAACATATATTCATAACCCATCCCGAACCGGCCTTTAATACTCCCTTTTGATTAAAAATGCTAGCTGAAAATAACTAAATTACTTTGTTTGAAAAGTTGGTTACAATTAATTAAAGATAGTAAATATATGAAAACTGTAATTATTCTAAAACATATTTATTTATTTAAAGAGTGAGTGGGGGAAATGAGGGGGAAAGGAAATGAAAGAAAATGAGTGGAAAATAGAGATTAAAAAGGCATAAAATTAATTGTGAGCAAAATTAAAAAAAAACTCATTATTAAATGATAAGACGGGAGCAAAATTCACCTTATTACCCCTCTTATTCTAGTTATAAGTCATTTATAATATGTTTTATTTTTACTAAGAATAATATTAAACTTTTTATTAACTCTTTCTTAAAATTCAATTACTTTTTGATTTTATCTTTATTTAATATCCACAATAACATATATTGTAAAGTCAACATATAATAAATGAAAAGTGAAATTGTATATTCATGTAAAAAATTAAATAAAAATACTTATAAATATAACTAAATAACACATTTTATCCCTACATGTAAATACAGAACCTGATGATGATGTTTTGAAGCGGAGGGACAATTTGGTAACTACCGGCCACCGTACACACTTCTTTCACTGCCTTATCACATTCACAGGAACTAGATTCTGTAAGTATTGCTGTACCAACCCTTCTGAATTCACCTCATGAGAGAGAGCGACAGAGAGAGATTTACCTGGTTTATACAAAGGAGAAGAAGCTTTTCTGAGATGATGAGGGAGAGAAAGTGAAGAGGAAATATACTAATAGAAGAAGAAGAAGAAGAAGAAGAGCATATGCCACGATTATGCCTCCGAGGTTGAAAATGGAATCATCTTATTATTCAAAGTTAATAAAACACCCAACGCTGCGATGCCTCTAGGCTCTAGCCAGTTGTCCTCTTAATCATATTCACATCATAATTAATTATATCCATATATACATTTTCATCGCTCCTTTGCCTAATATTGTTTCACCATATATGCCTGCAATCATATATGTTCATCGCCATATTGGTTCATATACTTTCTTATTATTTATAGCCTGTTAATCATATACCACCTTTGTTTTAATTATAAAAGCTAGATAATGGATTTACCTTGTTTCAAAATTTAAGATCCAAATCCATTCAGCCTACCAAGTTATATCTTTTTCTCCTAAAAATATCTATATTAATTGCATATAGTAAGAGTATTTCTACCAGGGACAATTGCAATAACAATGCACATGATTAAAAAGTATATTTTAGTGAATCAATGTACATTTATTATAAATAATCAACTTAATTAATTTCTTTAATATATGTAAATTAATCATCTAACTATTATGTAAATAAATGGAGGAGGGGGGTAACTTTTTATAATTAATTATATTTGGATAACATACACATATGCATAAGATAAAACTTGAATCAAATTTTGTTTTTCCTATAAAATTAAGAAAAGATCACTTAGATACTTAATCTTATATGCCTCTTTTTTATATTCAGTTCTTCAATTCAATCTTTTTTTTTTTTTTTTTTCATTTACAGCTTATCATTAACCTTCAAAAGTCCGGTATAACCTTCCTATACAGATTACCAAGTCAAAAGATGAAGTGATTCATGGCTTTGTCTTCACTAGTTCCCAATCAAAAGTTCATAATTTTGTCGCCATGCTCTTTATCTTTGATAACATGAAGAACACATACACATTCCTATAATTCTTAGTTTTGTCTCCTCCATCCATATATTCTATCTTAACTGGGATATCTTAATTTTCTCGAAGTTAACCCATTTAAGCCAATTCTTTCATCCCTCTGACGTCTACTTAACTACCCTGATCACGTGCCCGCAGTTAACAGTTTGAATTATTCACGATGGAAAGAACAACAATTTCCCTAATTTGAAGAGATTAATAAAATTAAATAAATCATTTTTTTTTAAACTGATTTGTCTGACTTATAAATTGATATATAATATGATGATACATATAAGTATTCAGAGAGATAACATGATATATGCTACGCTTAAATAATTTATTTAACTTCTTTAGTATTCTAAATTAATTAACTAGATTTTATATCAAGGATCAAAGTTGGTCTGTAAAAAGTCTCTAATTAAGAGGAACATAAGGTGGTCCATATCAGTTCAAAAGGGCTCACTTATCAGTTAGTACCATGAACATTCAGCTGTGTGGCTGAGAAAAGTTTATAGATGGTGGGAAAATGGGTTTTGGTTCTGTGCTTAAATTAAAGAAAGCAATAGTCAATAGATAACACACATCTGGTAGGGAAAGTTTTTGGGTAGCACATTTGGCTATTATAAAAAGATCTTGCCACCATAACCAGCAGCACCGGGGAAAAAAAAGCACATTTGGGTATGTAAAGTCCATCAAATGCTAAATGGACAAAAGATGTGTAAAGAACTTGATGAACCAGAGATAGAGGGCACACAAGTCTATAGACTTGTACTATGCCATATTAAGAAGGCAAACTGCAAAGGGAATGAAAGTTCAAAAAGAAACGAAACTTCAACAACAGAATTGTAAAATCTTACATCTTGCTAAGGTAGTGCCAACTAATGTACGAGGCAATTAACAGTTCTCTTTTCTTTAGCAATTCCTCTTTTTTAGAGAAGATGAGAGAATTACTATGAAGGTCTAAAAAAGAAAATAAGAATATGTCATTATGACTTTTTAATAATTAAATCCTTTTCTTGAGACCTTGTATAGTAATTTTCCTTAATTTATTCTCACATTCATTTGCAACTTACAGTTAATCTCAATATGAATGTAAATTATGGGACTACAACAAATTACTCTTTTATTTCCTTTGCTTTTTTGTATGGTCTAATAGGAGTTTTGATTATTACACATAAATGATGACAACTACAATCTCCGTTACAAGTTTAATTTCTTCCCTATAGGAATTCTAATAGTGGTTCACCAACATGTTCCTATGATATTTAATATAAAACCCATATTGTAATTTAATTTCTTCGTAAAAGTGAATTTTATAGTAAGAACGATAAGTATTTTAAAAGATACGGGTCCCAGTAGCACCTATGATGGGACATGTATCATGGTTCATAATGCGATAAGTTGCACAAAAATGTGTTCCTTTTGTTTTCATTAACTGATTTTTGCATCTCACCCCAGGAAAATCTGTTCTTTCTGAAATATTATACTTCAAATGTCACCAGAAATCTCCACACGAGCAAGTACCATCCCTAAAATGATGAAACCTCTTCAAGTCTCTCACTATAATTTCCCTCTGGCTCATTTTGCTAGCATATTTCATTACAAAATGGCAATCGCCACATATTCTCAAGTTCTTCACAATCCTAATGGTCGCCCCTGGAGCAGTGCTGATGAGACCAAAAGCAAGAGCCAATTTCTCACTATGCCTTCCTAATGATTCTTCCTTCTCTTCCTCCTCAATGTTATGAAGTACCCAATCAGTTTCAGGCACATAACCTTCTTTCCTAGCTCCTACCATTATTTCCTCTAATTTCACATATATCTCTTTAGAATGTTTATGATCTTGATCACCTGCAACAAAACTGTGAACTTGCCCATCCAGCTCAATATAACTCCATCCAGGATACTTTTCTAATCTATTGCTTTGCATCACAATTCTTACTCTCTCTACATCATCCCATCTCCCCGCCGTGGCGTAAACGTTTGATAAGAAGACATAGCTTCCAGGGTGCTTTGGTTCAAGCTGCAAGAGTTTGTCAGAGATCAATTCTGCTATTTTGATATTTTTGTTAGCCTTACAGGCACAAAACAGAGTTCCCCATATGACAAAATCAGGAGCCACTGGCATGCTCTGGATGAATTCAAATGCTTCATCTAGTCTACCTGCTCTGCCTAAGAGATCTATCACTAATGCATAATGTTTCATTGTTGGCTCAAGGGCATACTCATATCTCATGCTGTCAAAGAAGCGTAACCCTTCGTCTACTTGCCCGGTGTGTGAGCATGCAGTTAGGATGGCAAGGAAGACAACACAGTCAGGTTTTACCCCTGCATAGGAGGCAATATTCAGGCAAACAGTAAACTAAAATAACAAAAAACACCCTTAGATAGTGATTAATGGAATAAGAAGTGGATATCTGTGTTTGCACCTTTAGACTTCATCAGCTCAAAGCACTGCAGAACTTGCCCATGGTGACCATGGATTGCCCATCCCCACAGCATAGTGCTCCAACTTAGAAGGTCTTTTTGTTTCATGTTAGCAAACACTTCACTTGCAGCCTCAATGTTCCCACATTTAGCATACATATCCACTAGAGCATTTCCAATTGCTTTAGTGATGGAGAAACCACAGTTCGAGATATAATTGTGAATTCGAATTCCAGCCTCTAGAGCACCAATTTTGGCAGAAGCTGATAAAGCAGAAACAACAGTGAGATCATTCGGTCTCACTCCTTCTTCAAGCATTTTAGAGAAAAATGACAATGCCTCTCTGTGTTCTCCGTTTTGAGAAAAACCTTTTATCATTGTGGTCCAAGAGACCACATTCTTCTCCTTCATTTGATTAAATAGCTCTCTTGCGGCATTCATATCACTATTTCTTGCGAGGCCATTTATTAAAGTATTCCAAGACCCAACATTTTTTTCAGGCATGGCTTCAAAAAGTTCTCTAGCCTTGTCCAAAACTCCCATTTTACAACATCCATTAATAGAAACATTCCACAACAATATGCTCCCACGCTTCATAGCCTGCGGCGTTTCATCAAACAATTTTAATATAGAACCCAACTTCTCTACTTTAACGTACATATCCACCAAGGAAACTCGAACAAATGAATCAAATTCCAGGCCAAATTTCAAAACCGCAGCATGAAGACATTCACCGAGCTCGCTTACGAGCAAAGCCGCGGCTGACTTAAGCATGAATGGAAACGTTAGCCGATCGGGCCTAACATTCAACCTCAACATGAGACCAGAGAACGAAATTGCACCTTCAAATTCGTCATTTTCACAAAGCCCACGAATCAAAGCATTGCAAATAAACAAGTTTTTATCCTGATACTGCTCAAAGATCGCAAATGCATAATTAATGGATTTGAGGAGAGAACAGGAAGATATGAACTGGGTCGTAACTCGACTGCTCGAGAAGAGGTTGGAAATGAGTATCTGAGTATGAATTTCTCGGAGTTGCCGGCTAGTTCTTGAGGCATGAATAAGAGAAATTATAAGGGTTTCAGATGGGTAAGAAGTAGAATTAGTATGGAAGAAGAAGATGCTAGTGACGGTCTTGGGGCGAAGCCATGACTTAGAGAGAGCTAGGAGTGCTTTCATTTCGGATCCAGTAAAGAAGTGCGTGGAGAATCGAACGAATAAGGTCTTATGGACTTTGCTTACTAACAAGATCTCTCTGAAACTGAAGCTCGTTAGCTTTGCTTGTTCCTCTCTCTAGCCTCCCCTTAAACCGGAACCATTCCCAGTGCTTAATGGTGCAAGAGACTTGGTAGAACCAACAAATCTCAAGAACATTCTTGCATCCCATTTCAAAACTGAAGCATGAATGAATCATCAATAATATTATTATTTCAAGAGACCACAACGGTATTATAATTGTGTTCCTACCTCATAGATGCAGGATTAGGGCACAGATGAAGAATTCAGGAAGAGAAGAAAAAATAGCGATGAGAAGACGGTGGTCTTACCGGCCAAGTGGTGATGATGGCGGCTATGAGGGACGAGGGAGGGACGGCGGGAAAGGGCAAGTGCGGGAAGGGGGAAGCGGGATTGTGCTCATCATGAAACGCACCGTATCAATAATCAATGGAAGAATCGTCGCCGTTTGTTGCGTTTTAATCCTGAGCGTCCTTTTGCATCTCTCCTCTATGCAGCTTTCATTGTGCAGGCGCCATTTTCCTCACCTTTCATCAAACTTCAGACATGAGATAGAGTTCTGATTTTACCTTCTTCCCTCGTTCCATCTTTAAAATATATGTATATTGCTGTTTTTTTTTTTACCATCGTATATTGCTGTTTGATAATAGATTATATTACCACCAGTCTGAAGCACACTATGTTTATTTTGATCTTAAATATAATATTTTAATATATTTTATCTTTGAAATTAATAATTGTTTTATCAACATGTTCTTGTTGATTACATATATCATATATCTATCAAATAGTTTTAACGTATATGATTAAAGAAGGTAGTTTAAAAAACTAGCACACATTTATTGCAAATGGTGAAATGACTAAATTTTGTTTGAGTACCCATACCTCGTATGAAAAAGCTAATTTGATCGTGACTTGAAATTGACAAATTTGCCCCCATTGAAGCCCTATCAATCCTGTCTCATTTAGCAATAGAACAGATCAAAGAGGGCCCCCTTGGAAGGTTTACATTGTCAAGAAGGACCTTTTTATTCCATAAAGTGAGATCGGATTCCATTCTCTTCGGCCTTAAAATTGTCTTCAGCATTGGCTTTCACTTCTTTTTAAAAAAACATTTCTTCTGTTTAATTAAAAATTTCAAGTTGACCTCCCCAGTCTAAACTAACCGCCAGAAAGGTTTTACAAGGAAACAGAAGAATTGTTGCAAACTTGGGTTACATGTCACAAGGACTTGACATAGCAAATTAACATTCATACATACTCTGATTCAAAAGCATTCTCACTAACCTATTTCTTTATTTTTTGTAAACTCTAACTTTTTTTTGGTACACACAAAATTAGTAACCTCAAAAGCTAGGAAGATTGCTGAATTCAGACTTGAATAGATATATCTTTTCCGAAAAGATTGCTGATTCCCTTCCCAGGATCACTTTGTTTTACAAGAGACTCTCCAACCAAAACCTGCAAGAAAAAACATTGTAGTTTGACATCACATTACAGTTATTGGTGCATGCAATGTTCACTGAATTTATGGAATTAAATTCCTTTCACTCAAATTCTGAACTTCTAGCCGTTTCAGCCAAGCATTGTCGGCTGTATTATAATTCAAAGTGGCTGAAGCTGACCCAAATAAAACAGAGGATTTAAGATTATGACAGAGGATGCTCCTAATACGAAGTAGAAGAACAAATCATTGACAACGTTGAATTTGTAGATCAGGAATACTTACAGCTTTGCAACCAGCTTCTTGTACATAGGCTATATCATCAGGAGCAAACAGACCAGATTCCCCGACAACCTAAACAAACAATTTATGGAACAAGAGCATAATTTGTATGGTAATCACACCAAAAAACACAGATCTCTCAAGGAAGTGTTAGTAAAGATATTAAGGATATACAATTATGTCCCTCTCACGGATTATTCTGCCTCGCTCTCCTTCAAGAAGCTTCTTTGTGTTACCGATATCCATCTCAAATGTTCCTGCAAACCAAAAATGACAAAGCTACAATAGTTCAGTCATGCACTTAAATTCAAGATAAGACAAGAATGAGAATTTTCAAAGATAAATAACATCAATAAGTCTATGAATGAGGTTGACAGAGTTCCATGGATCAAAGGATAGATGGTGAAATAATAGTGGATCACTTTGTTTGCATGCTTATAGGAGTTCTTAGATTATTTTCAGTCTCAAATAATAATGAGATATTGACTGTAAATATCTCCATTAGGATTTGCTTTTTATGGGATCGATGTTGTTTAGGATCTAGTTAGTTATTTTCTGTTTTTTTTTTTTTAACTTCATATCTGTTTTTACATTACATTATATTATAGGGGGGAATAGGCAGGTAGATTTTGACATTCATTGTAATTATGGAGATTCACTAATAACTTTATTAGTTGTATGAGTTCCTCTACATATGAGTAAGGGACAGTCATCATTAAAAAAAATAATAACAGAAATCTTTATCTTCAGAGAAATAAGCAACAGAAAGAGCATAACAGCTTCATTAACAGATAAAAAGAAGGCATACCAAGATTCCGATTATTGATGCCAATAAGTTGAATCCCCTCTATTCCAAGAACACGATCAAATTCAGTCTCATCATGCACCTATGGGCAAACAGCACAAATATTCAAAATAAATGGATATTTTCTCCTGGTCATCATGAAATAAAAAGAATGAATGTACAATACAACAGATCACGAAAATTCTGAGTTGGCAGTTACAAAACTAGAAAATATGCCATGCACATTCAAGGCTTTGGGCAAATTGAACTAAAATCATTTTCATCATGATAACATGTGTGTAATTTCTTTGCAGTATAAATGATAGGCAAAAAATCCGAGGGAAGTGGAAAGCTCTTTGTCTCAGATAGCATAGAGCTCATCCATAAATAGGTTCAGGCTTATTTGTCAATGTAAGGTGGTAAGTAAAAGGTTTCAGATTTGAGCACCTAAATGATGGAGTTTTACTACGCATTTGCCTAATTATAGCAAATAGAATTAAAGCACGACAAAGTAACAGAACAAACAAAGAAGCAACAACTATACCTCCACAAGAGCAGTCAGTCCAAGTATCTTGCATATCTTAATCATGTAACTAATATCAAGATCCGGCAAAACAGCAGCAATAAGAAGAACTGCATCTGCACCTTTGATTCGAGCATAGTAAAGTTGCCATGCATCTACTATAAATTCTTTACACAGCAAAGGGCACTGCATATTTTTAGGCAATTAAGACACAGACATACACCAAATAAAATACAACCAAAATCAAAGAGCAAAACAACTCAGCAAGTAACCTTCACTCCAGCGTTCCTTATCAAGTCAAGATTTTCAAAGCTCCCCTGTTTAGATCACATGAAAAGCATGTTAGAGATAGCTAACATTGAACTGCAATATCCACAGATAATCAACACCGGATATCACTTAGCAACAAAACAATCAAGTTGTAAGGAGATTCATAACCCCCAAAAAAAAACCAATACTAGATAAATAGTGTACCTTAAAATACTTTTCATCTGTCAAAACACTTAAACATGCTGCTCCACCTTTTTCATAAGCTCGAGCTACTTCAACCTATCACAAAAAACCTACGATATAGTGTCATGTACAGTGAAGAGAAAATAAACACACTAGAAGACTGTGGTAACTCTTGCTCATAACTTAGGGTGTTTAGAAGTAATGAAAACACTGCCAGATAAAATAATCCATTCAATGAGAAAACGAGAAATCTTCCAGAAACAACAAATTAAGATTAGGTCCTTACTTTGAAGCAACCATTTGTTTGAAACCATGAATTACAAAGAGTTTTCCGAATAAAGTTTAGGAGAAACAACTGAGAAATGAAGAAAAAAGATATAATACACACAAGCTCAATTGTTTCACAAAAGAAAAAAGAAATGTTGGAGGGGTGCAGCAGAAAGAAAATCATGGATCACGAAGCAGTTCAAATTGTCTGAACAGAAGCTGAAAAGTCATAATAACTACAGCCTTGGCTTATTGATTAAAACTAATAGGAAACAAGGAGCTTTCTGATGGAGGCAGCAAGAATTAATTTTCATGGGCATTTGAGAGAATAAGGAGACAAAAATCAATAAAGGGGAGGAGGAATGAAAAAAGTTCAGGACGCTCAGAAAAAGGTAAATGCTATTTTTAGTGAGCAATTATGCAAGGCTTATTCATGCAAACATCACTTTACATCAAGTAAATATGCGGTAACATATAGGTTGCAGGAAGCCAAATGAAAATATAAAATTAAATAGTATCGATCCAACAAGTTGCAATCCTGAAGGAAAGAGGAAATAAAAGCAAACAAACAAGTAATGGTGCCAGCCAGTTGACTGGCACCAATAACAACTTCACACATCTTTTTAAAAATGTTGAGAAATTATAATCATAGATAAAAACAGAACAGAGCTAAAAGGAAGACATGCTTACCGGATCAAAGTCCTCTCTCAAGACACCTCTACTTGGTGAAGCTTTCTTCACTTCAGCTATCAATCCTGGAAGTCCAGTTCGTTCATTGGCTGCCCTTAAGGAGCCAATGAAATCCCTGGTAGCAGGAGCATTTTGAAGAGCTTTCTTCAGTGCACCGAGAGGCATTTTCTCTTTCAGCTGAAAATCAAACAATTCACAGTTTACATATTTGAAAAATATATTTAAGTAAATTAAAAGAGGAAAATCAATCAGTGATTGTACTTGTGTGACTTCTGTATCCTTGTGCCATACAATCTCTTCCAAAATGTTACGAGGAGTATTTCCCTCATTC
Source organism: Vachellia collinsii (assembly GCA_006871305.1). NCBI lineage: Eukaryota > Viridiplantae > Streptophyta > Magnoliopsida > Fabales > Fabaceae > Vachellia > Vachellia collinsii. The sequence goes on along the minus strand of QFDD01005550.1, from coordinate 2,477 downwards.
TGCAGCCTGAACTCAAAGGGACCTACATAATGCAAAGGGGGCCCAGTTGGCGGCCTTCTCCTTATTCTTATACCTTGGCTGGCAGCAACTTCATTCTGGAACATGCCCACTTCCCACTCCTTAATTTTGAGGGAATCTACCACAGATTCACTAGATGTAGCTATTTCAGGAGTAGTATCAGTTGACCCCATCTATGAAAACGAACCAGAATATGACATGAGCTTAAAGTGTATAGAGTAACCACTAGGTATCTCCATTATATAAGTATCGCATCTTTACACTGAATAATGCAGTCAAATATGAATAAAACATAAGTATTATTTCATGATACTATATTGCGAATGAGATATAGAAATAAAGAGAATCAACAACTAAGCGGAAGAAAGTGTCCAACTTTATGCAAAACGGGATAAAAGAAAAGAAGGAAAACAAATAATAACCATACCACAATGTAGATAACATAGCAATCAATCAATCAATTTACAAAATAATTCGTTTATACATAGCATAGAATTTTCACATCACATCACTTAATTGGAGATCATAAATCCCATTTCTCTTCCGATTTCCAGCAAACTCCTGCAAAACCAACTAACCTCCCTAATCACAGTCTAATATAAACGAACCAGGACAACCAAAAAAAAAAAAAATCACTAATATAAGTCAGCCATGAAGAAATTTCGACCTGTGATCGAATAGAGAAAGTGGGAAAAGAGTGTTTTGCGCACGAATTAACTTGAGCTGGCGGCGGAATCCAGTTTTGGGTTCTGGAAGAGAGGGAGGGGGCAACCTGCAACGAAGGCTTGAGAGAAAGCGAAGAGTGCATTGTGGATTGTGAAATGAAGATTGAGAGCGGAGAGAAGGAAATAGAAACGAAGGAATTTAGGAAAAGAAAAAGGAAAAGGTTTGGTGAAAGACGAACTGATAAAACAAGAAGCCAACCCCTCGGCTCCAAATCAAGATCGTCTGTTAAATTCGCTCCATCTAATTTTGTTAGTTACGGCGCGTGCCTTCACGCTTTCCCGGAACAATGCTCCCTTATTATTCAAAAAGGGAGAATTGTTAATCCACGAAAATAATATGGAACAAGTTTAGGACTAATAAATGACTGGCCTGTTTGCCAGATGTCAGAGAAGTAAACTCATATGAATAAAACTTATCACATATTTACCATCATGTAGATTATAAATTATATTAAAAATGTAATTTTCATTACAAATCTATATAGTAAATGAAAATTGTATTATTGGTAAATGAAAGTGACTTATGAACTTGTTTTTAGAAATTGTCAAATATTATTTTACTTAGGTGGGACTTTATTGTGATTCATTTTTTTTGTTAGGGAGAGATATCATTTTACCGAAGATAATTTTATTAAAGGTATATATTATCAAACATTAAATATAGTATCTTTTTATATGGGGATTTAAACCTTAATTCATCATACGGTAAAGAATTAACCCAGCTGTTGGAACAAATCCTTGTTGGTTGCATTTTTTCCTTTTGAACCGAAATGTCATAAGATATTCCCAAACGGAACTTGGTGAAGATGAATCAATATTTTTGTGATTACAAAATACTATATATTATATACTCAAAAATAAATAAAAAATAATTATAAAAGATAAATCATATCTTTTTGGTGAAAAAACGGTAAATCATATATATAATCACATTCCTTTTCAATTTATGTGAATGCAGGGTTTTCTGAATCTATGGTCAGAACATAGAAAATAAAAGCAAAAAAAAAAAAAGGAATGCTAATTATCTATTGAAAAAATAGTGAAAAGTCTTTGTTTAGAAGGACTTGATGTTTTGTACTATGGCTGTGCAAAATGTCCACCGGTCCGGTCCAGCCCGAAGTGGTCCGGTCCAGTCTGGTCCGGTGAAAAAGCAACCCGATGGACCAACCAGACCAGACCAAGTGGTCGGGCTGGACTGGGTTCCAGACCAGGGAATCAGACCACCTGGTCTGGTCTGGCCCGAGTAGCTTCTATAAAAAGAAAATTCTCCACAAGCCCTAACCCAAAGAGTTCACTTCAGCCGTTCAGCATTAAGACTTCAGACACACTCAAATACTTCAAGCCCGCCGTCTCCACTCTCCTCGCATACATAGTGCCACCATCTTCAGATTTCAGACTTCAGATCAGACCACACAGTCACAATCCATAGTGCCGCCATCTCCACTTTCCACTGTCATTACCTTCTTTGCTTGCTGTAACTCCAGTTCTCCATTGAAGACCATTTTCGTCCACTATCAAGCTTTGGTTCCTGTTCATCGTCATCCTATTCGAGCAGCACCTCGGTCCATTTTCATCAATTTGCTTCTCTCTTCCTTCTCAACCTCAGGTATGCGTCAACGTCGATTTGCTTCCCTCTGTCCATTTTCAACGATTTGCTTCTCTCTTCCTTTTCATTGAGCTGGTCTTGCTGGAAAAGAAGAAAGAACTTGAGGAATAAACTATTAATCCTGATTT
>QFDD01005549.1:0-18494 GCA_006871305.1 Vachellia collinsii | reverse complement strand
GTGGAAGATTTCATATGGACTTTGAAGCAATGAATTTCTTTTTGCTATTTCATGCTGTTCGTCAAGGAAATGAACTTAATGTCAATAGACAATTGAGGCCGGAGCTGGCGTCCCGTGGAATATCCAGTCCGGCCAGTGCTCTCCATGAACCTCCTGTTGGCAGGGTAAATTTCTCTGATGAAGGTGATGACAATGATATGTATAATGAAGGTGTTGATTTGTCACTAGCAAGCCATCTCCGCCGCCGTGGTCGTGGCCGATTCTTATTTGGCCACCCGAGTAGGAGGCGAAGAAGAAGAGAAGCACACGCATAAGGGAGGATGTAGATAAAAGAGAGCATGCACAACAAAGCAGGAGGTTGGAGATGGTGTTTGTTAGGTTTATGGTGGAGCTTAGTGACAGAAAATGATTGGTTTAGTAACATTTACATATATTATGTTCAAGAAATAGGGGGGAAATTAGATGGTCATTGTTTTTTTTCCTTTTGTAATTTATTTTCTTGTACATTCCTCCCTTCCTCCTAGGAGAATATGCCAATGCTTTTCTTTCAGCCATAACTAGGAAGCCTTCCCCTTTGGCTTTGCATAGTTCCATGGCTTTTTCTCAAAAGTTGTAATATTCTGGAGAGAAAAAAAGAAAATAGAGATAAGGGATCAATTTGCAAAATGAAAAAGTGTGGGAGGATACAATGGTCATTTCATCCCTTCCCCACTTAATCCCCCACCCCGACACCTCCACCCCATTCATTCTTCACTTTCCCTTCTACAAAAAAAATCAGAGGGCATGTTGTGTGAAAGTTGATTTGGTTAGGAGAAAGATGTTTTTCACCATTGCAAACCAGGATTTGGGTTTAGGTGAGTCTTCTAAACATTGCTCTACCTTCAGATTTCTCTATTATTGTCATTTTGGGTTTCAAGGGATGATTCAAGGTTGAAAAAAAAAAAAAGATTTTTACCAATTAAATTAAATTATAAGTAAGATTATAGCTTTCTTTAATTATATAGAGCATTAGATGTAATTTTTTCTGTTGAATCAGTGAAGATTTAGGCGAGGTACTGTTTACTGTAGTAGTTTCGTGTTATTGTTCACATGAACAGTATGTTCGCCCCTGTTCCAGCTTATGCCTAAAACATCTAGGTACTGTTCAATGAGCAGGATTTTTGTGATTAAGGTGAACAGTAACACGAAATTACTGTTCTTTTGTGAACAGTCCCTCGCCTGAATCTTCTCTGATCCAACAGAAAAATTCGCATCTAATGCTTTATATAATTAAAGAAAGCTATAATTTTAATTATAACTTGATTTAATTAGTAAAAATCTTATTTTTTTCTCAACATTGAATCAACCCTTGAAACCTAAAATGACAACAATAGATAAATCTGAAGGTAGAGTAATGTTCAGGAGACTCACTTGAACCCAAATCCTGGCTTGCAACGGCGAAAAACACCTTCCTCCTAACTGAATCAATTTCCACACAACGTGCCTCTCGCCTCACTCACGCTCTGATTTTTTTGGCAAAAGGGAAAGTGAAGAATGAATGGGACGGAGGGGGTGAAGGGGTGAAGTGACCATTGTACCCTTCCACATTTTTTCACTTTGCAAAATGGTCCCTTATCTCCTTTTTTTCCCTCCAGAGTATTACAAAAGTTGATCCCAGTTTGGGAAAAAAACAAAAAAAAATGTTGATCCCAGTTGTGAAATAACTCAAAATAGTGTTACTGTATGTCTTGCAAAATTTGTTGGTGAAAAGGTTGTCTTGCGAAATTCTAAGTGATGCAATGTTTCAAACCTGTTGTGAGCAATTTGACATTGGAAATAGTACCAACCAATTGATGTTTCTGTTAACTCAGTAATTTAATATTATTAAGAAGTACGTTTAGAAGTGAACAAATATTGAGCTTATGCCTGTTTAGTTCTTGTTTGGTTTAGTATCAGGTTAATATTATGGATTTGTTGACCCCGACTCGTTTGAATTAACGTTCACTTTTCATTAAAAATAAGTTTCAATTTTATCAAATTGATCTTTACAAAAGCAAATACAAATATAAATCATATTACACAATCTGATTTTTATTCTATCTTTAAGTTTGCAAAATTCTGATTGAAAAAAACCACTTTTGCCACTGCTAATTCAAACACATGATTAGTGTAATATGATTTATGTATGAATATCTTATAGAAGGTTAGTTTGACATAAATTTAGAAAAGTTTAAATATGAAAAAAAAAATTAAAAGTACAAAAAAAAAGTTGTTTTATCTTCAATTTAACTTGGCTCAGAAAATTTATGTTGGGTCAAAATGATGATACAAACGTTTTTTTTTTCCTGGGTGATGCCAAACAAGACACTCAGATTCTCAAACACAACCAAGGGATGTACCTAACGGGGATAATGCTTTGGGAAGATTACTCTTTTAGTTTATTAACTTTTGATCCAGTTGTAACTTGATCATTAAACTTTGACTAAGTGTCATTTAATCTCTGTAGTTTTAATTCGGTTGTAACTTAATCCTTAAACTTTGATTTACTGCAACTTAGTCTATATAGTTTTAACCATTTTATAATTTAGTCATTATATTTTAAAAAATAAATCATATCTAATAAAAGGCCAGAGATTAAATTATAAAATAGTTAAAATTATCGGGACTGAGTAATAGTGAGTTAAAATTTAAGGACTGAGTTACAACCGAGTTAAAACTAGAGGGACTGAGTTATAACTGGGTGAAAAATTGAAGGATCAAAAAACTAATTTTCTCTAATGTTTTTAAAAATTATTTTTGCATAAAAAATTAATTAAGTGTTTGAGGTTGAATTCGGAAGTGGTCTCCTTACCATTCTAAGGTTTGTCTTTTACCTCTGGATGAATGGAGAGAAAATAAGGGAAAAAAGAAAATTTAGAGAGAAAACAGAGGACAAATGAGTCTTCATGTGGGACTCATCCTATATATTTTTTTTTTCAACTTTTCTCTCCACATATGGAGAGAAAATTACTCTTTTAGTTTCTTAACTTTTGATTCAGTTATAACTCAGTCATTAAACTTTGACTCTATACAATTTAATCCCTGTATTTTTAATTTGGTTGCAACTCAGTCCTTGAACTTTGATTTACTGCAACTCAGTCCATATAGTTTTAACCATTTAATAATTTAGTCAATATATTTTAAGAAATAAATCATATCTAATAAAAGGCCACAGATTAAATTATAAAAAGATTAAAACTATAGGGACTGAGTAATAGAGAGTCAAAATTTAAGGACTAAGTTAAAATTGAGTCAAAACTAGAGGAACCGAGTTACAATTGGGTGAAAAATTGAGAGATCAAAAAACTAATTTTTCCTAATATTCTTAAAAATTATTTTTGCATAAAAAATTAATTTAGTGTTTGAGGTTGAATTCGGAAGTGGTCTCCTTACCATTCTAAGGTTTGTCTTTTACCTTTGGTTGAGTGTAGAAAAAATAAGGAAAAAAAGAAAACTTAAAGAGAAAACATATGAGAAATGAGTCTTTTTTTTTTCTCCTGTGAGATCCATCCTATTTTTTTTTTTTTTTCAAGTTTTCTCTCCACACATGGAGAGAAAACTTACTTTTTTTTTTTTTCATTGTAGGCTTGTAGGACATCAATTTTGAGATTTCATATTTTTTAAAATTTTAACAATGATTTGCTTTTTTTTCCCCCCAAAAGGTTAAACTTTAAAATGTATATAATATCTAACTTAATTTTTTTAATTACTTACTGAAATATTTACAACCTCAAAAATATGATAATTTTTATTTAAATTATTTTTTGAAAAATATAATAACATAAAAATATATTTGCATTAAGTAAATTGATTTTAAATTATTTAATAATATTAATGTATATATAATTTGATTTTAGATTTGATATATTTTAACATAGTTTCAGGGTTATTTCAGTCCTTTAGCTATCTGCCTATTTTCTTTTCCTTTTATTTTCTTTTGTCCATCAAACAGGATAAATAATAATATTTTTTTTCCTAGTTTTCTCTGCTTATCTTCCATTCAAGCGAGTAGTAATTTCTTGTTTTGGGAAACAAAATAAAAGGTTAATTGTATAGAAACCTAAAAAAGCAATGAATTAAAAACCGGACCGGACCTGTCGGGTTGACCCGGGAACCGGTCACCCAACCGGTCCGGTCCTAGCACTAACTCGGGATTTGGCGACCCGGGATGAACCGGTTTGACTCGGGGTAAACTGGCCTCAACCCGGGTAACCCGAGGCAAACCGGTGGTGACTCGGGTCAAGCTTATTTTTTTAAAAAAAAAATCTGATTTTTTTTTAATTTTGGTGGACTTATAATACCTTCAATTGGATTTATTGCTTTAGTTTATCATCATATTGATAATTTCTTACTTTTATTTTTGGATTACCCAATCAAACTGCCATTAACTATTAGTGATTATGTTTTAATGTTTCATTATTTTGTAGCTTTTAAATGATTATAAGAATAAACATATATTGTTAATGTTATATTTTATTATTTCTATAATCAAACAATTGTGTCAGACATATATGTAACAAAACATTATGGATGTAATGTTTTTTTTATTTAAATATTATAATATTAATTTGTTTATAATTAAATATAAATATTTTTATTAAATTATATTATTTTAATATAACCGGTCATCTTCCGAGTTTTAATGCCTTGTAAAAAAGCCATCGTTTTTGACGGGAGCCGCAGCTGCAAAACCCTACGAAGCTTACGAGTTCCTATACAAATAAAAAGAAAGCATCTTGTTAGGCTGAGGTTTTAGTGCAGAGAAAACCAGCCCTAGCCGAAACCCCAGAAGGAGTTTCGCCACAGCCAAAAATGCCGAAGTCCAAACGCAATAAGACAGGTTTTGTTTCTGTTAAGCTTCTAAGATCTATTCCATGCTCGTTCGGTTGGCGAGGAAATTGGGATTCTTGTTAACGCTATTACAAATGTTTCCTGTTTGGCTTCAGTGATAAAATGAGTCATTTGTTCATGGAGATGTGGAAGTGTTTAAACTTGAGGCCTACACCTCGGTTAAGGTTTCTGCTTTTGTTTGTTCGGTTACTTTTATGGTAAACAACCATCTTTTAGTGCACCGGAGGTTTGTATCTTGAATATAAGGTTGAATCAGAAAAAAACATTTGAAGTTTATTAACGTATTTTACTCTTGGCTGCTGCAAAGATTGCAGTTTCGAAGTGTCCTTCCTCGAAATCTTAAGTTTAATTTAAATTGTTCTCAATTGTATCAACTTGACTGTAAATTTGTTGCTGAGCCTAGCGTGGACACTCCACCCTTTTATGGCTTGCTGGTGAGAATATTTTGTTCTTACTTTTAACTTGTCATGAGTTCAACTTAGCAGTTACCAGTCAGAACTATGACAGTCTACTAGTTTTATAAGAGCAGCAATGGGAATTTAAAGTCAAGCAGTTTACAAGTGTATATTTGGAGTGACGTTGTCTTACCTAATTTGTTTTTTTGTTGTTGGTGAAAATGCAGTCACTCTCTCCAAGACAAAGAAAAAGGGGAGGGAACATAAAGAAGCAATAGTAAATGCAATAAAAGAGGCTGCTGAAAAATACAGTTCGGTGTATGTATTCTCTTTTGAAAACATGAGAAATAAAAAATTCAAGGAGTTCAGGGAGCAACTGAAATCATCCAGTAGGTAATAATGATTTCTTCATGTTCTTTTCGTTTGAAGCTTTGGATAAATGCTTGTTGGAAGAGGCCAAAAATGTTTATGCTTATTCTTCTTTTCATTGCTGGAAAGTGGAAACTAAGATAAACCATGATTGTTACTTATTGACTGAGAGGCTTCATCAATTTCTCAGAAAATTGAGTTAAAAGACATTCTCTAATTCTTAATTTGTAATAAGAAGCTCATTTCATTGCTGGAAAGTGGAAATCAAGATAAGCCATGGCTGTTACTTATTGACTGAGAGGCTCCATCAATTTCTGAGAAAATTGAGTTCAAAGTCATTCTATAATTCTTAATTTATAATAAGAAGCTCATGTTGTGTTGGCTGTAGAAATTCTGTCTTACGAGTCGGCTCTTCTGTAATGGTTCTAGATTTCCATTCCATAGTATCTGTCTATGGAACTTAAGGGCACACAATGAACAAAACTTCATGAACTTGGGGAACTGTATGCTTAATGTCTGGGCTTATACAAAGGTGAATACGATTACTAATTTTTCTTCTACTGCAATTTGTCATTTAACTTTCAGGTTTTTCTTGGGATCAAACAAAGTCATGCAGGTCGCCCTAGGTCATTCTGCTGCTGATGAGATTAGACCTGGTCTTCATAAGGTTTCTAAGGTAGCGTCATTATTTATAGGCTAATTTCTCGTGGTAGTTTTTCACTTCCAGTGAACTTTTTTTTTCATGTGATCTTTCTTGGTTTATGTTCACTTTAGCTTCTACGAGGAGATGCTGGAATGGTTTTTACAAATTTGCCTAAAGAAGAAGTTGAAAGGTAAATTTTTTCTCTTCTCAATGTGTGTGTGAGGGAGAGGTCTGTCATCTGATGTATAGGTGATATTCTTTTGAGAATAGCTAGAAATGTTTATTCATTCACATTATTTAATTAACTAGTTTAAACATGTGGATCGATCTGGACTTGATGGTTAGGGTGTTTGCCACTCAGCCATAAGTCTCCACTTTGATCAACCATTGGTAGAGACTGACTGAACTAATCTAAACATTTCTAATTGTGTTTTTCAGGCTATTTAATCAGTTTGAGGAGTATGACTTTGCAAGAACAGGAAGCACTGCAACTGAAAAGGTTATTTCTCGTGCTATAGGCTTTCATTTTAAAGGTGTATTGGCTAGTGTTGGGAAGTGGATGTAGATAGTTGTTTTGGTTGTGTTGGGTTGATGGGAAAATCTAGTTTGTGTGCTGCATTCATACGTATATTTGTGTCATAACTTGCATGCTTAAATTCTGACGAATCCCATTTGATTAGAGGCTCTTTGGGACAAGGTTAGAGTGGTTACATCTTACTAGTGCAATTTTTTCCCTCTTTTGGTGATGCTCTATAGGAAGTGGAGAGCGTTCTTGACTACAGGATTGTGTAAAATATCCATGTAATTTGTTTATAAAATGGTGATATTCAATCATTAAATTGTTTCAGGTGGAACTCAAAGAAGGCCCTTTGGAGCAGTTCACTCATGAGATGGAGCCATTTCTACGGAAGCAAGGCATGCCTGTCCGGTTAAATAAAGGTACATATTATTGTCCAGATATGATTGAAAGGCCCATTTAAATGTAGATTTATCAATAATCAATAAGTTATAAATTGCAGGAGTGGTGGAACTTGTCTCAGATTTTGTTGTTTGTGAGGAGGGAAAGCCATTGTCACCTGAGGCATCTCGCATTCTGGTTAGTTCAGTTGTTTTGTTACCTGAGGCTTATTATCATAGGAGCAGATAGCACCTTAAATAGTAATGGATTTTATCTAAATGTCTTGTCATAATTTTTTAGCAAGAGTCATTTCCTATCGCATTTCCTTCCTCTTTCCTTTTCATCGTCTAGATTCTGCATGCCAAATGTTGACCAAGTTCATGCATGTGGATTCATTTGCAAATAAGGTTGTGACTATATATCTTGCCTCCTACACTCATCATTCCAATCTTTAGTAAATAGCTGCTACAAGATTGGTGTATTATAATTTTCAATGCCAATAGAGTAATGCATTGTAGCCTAGTGGCATATAAGCTCTTCTATAAATGGAAGGTTGGGGGCTGGATTTTATTTGTAACTTTAAGGCTTTAAGCCTTTAGTGTTTGCCTCTTTAATTCAAAAAAGAAAAAGAATAACGCTTCATAATTTTGATATTCTTGGATTTTTTTTTGTGAACTAAGATGTGGTTGATTTTTCGTTGCAGCGTTTACTGGCGATTCAGATGGCTACATTTAAACTTCATCTGATATGCAGATGGAGTCCTGAGGATTTTGAACTGTACATACAAGGACCAGATGATTCAGACGTGGAAACTAATTAGAATTAAGTTGGCAAAGATGATTTGCTTCCTGATTTAAATGGCAACGTGTGGTCTTCTGGTGTCCTGGGATTTTGGCGTGAGCATATTCTTGTAACCTATATATGTATTCTAAGCCTAATTTCTAGAATTAGTCCATAACTGCCGCAGCCCCCAGTTTTGCAATGTTGAATATGTTGTCAAAGTTAAGTTGCTAGATATGCGTGATATTGCTTCAATTTTGTTTGCACTCTGAATTTTGGATCTTTTACTGAACTGTTTCTCTTCCAATACATCCCAGTTATTCTTTAGTACATTATTTTTACAGTGGATGGGAAAAAATGGTACCCTGAACATCTAATGTGAAAAAAGGGCCAAGCTGTGTCTCATTTCTACGCAAACCTTTTGTCATTTTAAGTCAGCCTTTTGGTTTTTTAATGCAAAATTTGACTTCATGGAAAGAACAAGTCAGGGATTATTCAGTTTAAATTTAACAAGAATAAGAAATGGAAAAACAGACATTGCAAGTACATTTGCAAGTCATTCAACCATGCAATTAATCATTTTTTCAAGGGTTAAAGTTATTTTTGGTTTATATAGTTTACTTGATTTGTGTTTTAATTCGTTAAGTTTAAAAGTGATGATTTTGATTCATTAAATTTATTTTGTTTAAAATTGTTAGTCACTGTAGTTTGAAAATGTCTTTATTCTTTTGATCAATTTTGATTTTTGTCTATACATTTTGAATGGATTTTTGTTTTGATTCCTAATCTTAATAATGTTAATTAACACTGTTAAACATCTAAATCCTTATAAAATTATAAGAATAAAAATTATATGTTTAAAACTTCAGAGACCACAATTGAGAAAAATAAAAAATTTTTTTTTTAAAAAAAGCTTAAAACTATGAGACATCATATGAGAATTGTTATAATGTTATTATGTTTGGTTATTAAATTATTTCACTATAATTAACGAAGTTAAGTTAGTGACACAACATTTACAGTGTTAACATTGAGTTTATGCCTTTTTAAAACTACAGAGACAAACAGTTTTAGACAGAATGAACTTAAGGAATTAAAATCGTACTTTCAAACATCAGAGACTAAAAATCAAACTAGGATAAACTATATGGACCAAAAGTAGGTTTAACCTTTTTTTTTCAAAGATAAAATGTATTGCAATAAAAACTGGACCTCTATCTTGAACAAATTATGCAATATTAAAAAAAATAAAACCTTTTTTTTTCAAAGATAAAATGTCTGGCAATAAAAACTGGACCTCTAACTTGAACAAATTATGCAATACTAAAAAAAATAAAATAAAATCGGTGAATTGCATGACTTGGATGCCTATTACTCTATTTTTTTTCATCAGTAAGCTACTGGTTTGATTAAAAAAAATAAAAGAGAATAAGTGAATTTATAAGGGGAAAATGCCAGGAAAAGACCTTTAAAATTGTAAAAGGATAAATCAGAATTTTGAATTTCCATAATCCCAAATCAAGACTCTTGATCAAATAGGGATTTCAAAATATTAGCAAAAAGACAAAATTGACCATGAATATTGAGGAAAGAGGATACTGAAAAAATTTGCATCCGAATGAATAGTGTTTTCATTTGGATGAAGCACTTCTCATCCGAATAAGAACACTATTCATCCAAATGAATAGTGCTCTCATTTGGATGAAGACACCCTCATCCGAATGAGAGGTTTCATCCTCAACTCATCAGGATGAGAGTTGAGGATGAGAGTTTTTTTTCCCCTCTCATTCAGATGAAGGTGTCCTCATCCGAATGAGAGCTCTCATCCTCAACTTATCAAGATGAATGTTGAGGATGAGAGCACTGTTCATCCGAATGAACAATGTTTTCATTTAGATGAGGAGTGCTTCATCCGAATGAAAACACTGTTCATCGGGATGAAAACTTTTTTAATGTCATCTTTCCTCAATGTTCATGAACAATTTCATCTTTTCACTAATATTTTGAAATTCTTATTTGTTCCAACGCCTTGATTTGGGATTATGGAAATTTAAAACCCTGATTTATCCTTTTACAATTTTATAGGTCTTTTTCTTGAATTTTCCCATGCATAAGTGTATATATAATATGCATCATAATAACTAATAATAATATAATAACAAATGTCTACATTTCAAATAACAAATATTTATATTTCATAAATTTAGAAGTTGCCATGCATATTTTAACAATTAGCACCAATAAAATAACAAGTATTCAACAACAGCAACAACACTTTTATCCCACTAGATGGGGTCGGCTACATGATCATACGATACAATTGCACTATATCGTATACAATATTTCAGGATAGATTGTTCACAAAAAGATCATTCACAAACATGTCCTAAGCATGTATAATAAGTGGAAAGTGGTTACCTCATACCAAAGTAAGAATACACTACCACAACAATCCACAGCCCAAAACTCAAGTTACCAAAATGCAGTCAATCTATATTATTAATTTAATTCTATATTAATGTAATACTAACCAAAACGATAATATGTGACATTAAATAAATCTCACTCCCTATTTAAATTGCAAGTCCTTTAGTAATCGCTCACTTAAAGTCAGAATTCAAATTATTTATCCCATTCAAGCTTTGGTCACCTAGTGATATGCCCAAACCCAAATAAATTTGCTCAACGAAATTAGATTGGTCACAAAGCCCAAAATAATAGATTTTAAGTCTATAATCAAGAAAAATCATTATAAAATCATTGTATATCCAAATCAAAAATCTAAACAGATTAAAATCCTGTATAAACATTTCTCTACAATCCTATGGTCTTTCATTGTCAAAAATTAAAACTTTATCAAAACTCTAACCCAAAAATATCCTCAATTCAATACAAAAATACCACCATTAGAAAGAGAAAAATAATTAGAACAACTCTCATGAAAGAGGTGAGATGAGAAGGGGAGATTTTGCCTACCTAAATTATCCCTAATTGTTACCTTAGGAGAGCTCTTGGTGTTCGCGGCTGGAGAAGGAAGAAGAAGCAGAAGAAAAGAAGGAAAATGGGAAAAAGATGATGGGGTGGGGGTACTATAATACCCCCCACGTGAACGGCACATGCTTACTTAGTCTCACTATCACTGATAGTAGGCATTCGTTGTGGTGAAGATGCCTTGAGATTGAGAAGAATGGGCTAATTTGAGAGTTGGCTGTGGCGAAGGTGTCCCAAGAGCAACCTTCGCTACTTGAAGAAATATCGTCATGGCGAAGGGGACCCAAAAGTTCGCCGTGGCGGTGACACAAGATGACGGCGGCGAAAGGCTCCAGACGATAGTGAAACTACATTTTCAAATAGACAAGAGGAAACTTTAATCCCGAATGATTATCTCTTGATCATAATTAACTCCTAATTAAAATTTAGGATGTTACAGTTGACTCCATTTACACTATGCAGTTTGAATTCTATGATTAAAATCACCATCAATCTCACCATTATTTTGTATAATTGATCCCAGATATCTGACTTTGTCATTTGTGAAATGATTTGTGTTGTGTGTAACACATAAATTCTGAAATACTTCAATGGATCCTCCAAATCATCTATTATGTTGTACTCATCATGTTGGTAGTAACACTTGCAAATAAACCGTTAATCCAAGTCACGTCCGAGGATACTGTCTTTAAGAGCTATTCCATAATTACCGGCAAATATAGTTGCAACATTTCCTAGGATTAAATGAATTCTTCCTGTAAGGATACATGGATACAGGACTAGCTGAATGTAATAAACTCAGCAAGGCAGAAGAAAGTGTAAGAGGAGGAAGAGAGGTGCACGAAAGCTCAAGTGTTGTATCTCAACCTCTCAATTTGAAGCCTTTATATAGGCCATGGACTTCATAGACATTGGGCAATTTAAAAACCACATAACTACCAATTTAATTGTCTTATATTCATTTAACATTATGGAGCAATCGGTTTTCATCTTTGGTATTGAAAGCATTTCAAGAAAACCATTTGAAAGCATATTAAGTGCACACTAAGTTTGTACAATGGACAAACACATTTCCAAACATAATAAAACAAAATAAAAGCCATTAAATGTCCGTTTCAAATTACTTTTATTTCCAAAACGTTTTCATTTTTATAATGACATTTTTAGTAAGCTATTTTATGAACAAATTAATTTGGATTTTTTCAAATTCTTCAATAAAAGGCATCTAGTCTGTGTTTAACTTGCGCATGAAGGGGTAGGGGAAAATCGCCAGATTTGTTTTTTTTTTTTGGTGAAATACCAACCGGTTTCCGAACCCACAGGGCCGACTAATCCGGTTTCGGAGCTAGTCCCGGGGTTAAGGTTTTACGCTCCTCCCAACGGGCTTGCGGGGGATCGAACAGCCGTTCGCCCTACCAAGTCCAGCCCCTGGCACCACTAGACCAAGCGACCGTTGGTAATCGCCAGATTTGTTTTCAGTGGCCCTTTGTTGTGCATAAACCCACTCCTCCTCTTCACCTATTTATTAGCCCTAGATTACATTTATTATATATTCACTTGGACCTCCACAATCACAAATAATGTGGGGCTCTTCCTTTGACACACCTACACACAAAATTTACTACAATTTCATCCCCCAATGTCACCTTCAAATCACTTCTAACTTGTCTTATATTAAAAATGCAATGCATATATTCTCTCTCACTCCCACTCAGATGAAAACCCTTTTACTCAAATCTCTTCTTCAAATATCAAGTTTAGAGTTAATTTCTTCCCTTAATTCGGCCAAAATAACTATATCATTAGAAAAAAGTATGCATTTAGAAATTTCTTCTCGAATAGACTCAGTTAGGACGTCTAATACTAGTTTAAATAAATATGGACTGAAAAATAATCCTTGACGCATACCAATATATATCTAAAAGCCCTTGTTCTCACTCCGAGCTTGCTAACATTGCTTGTTACCCCTTTATACATATCTTGAATGGCTTTAATATAAGATACACCCCTCATAAGCATGCAGTCATAAGCTTTTTAACGAGCATCCTTTTTTAACAAGTATTCAAATGAAAAAAATTTATAAGTGCTTATAGATTAATTTACAAGTACAAACATTTTACTGACTAACAATGACAATAACAAGTATGATTGAAAAAATTGAATTGATAGATGTAAGCAGTTTAATTGTCAAAAAAAAAAAAATGGGAGCATTACTACGTGCATTAGAGGTAGCTAAGGAGGGCCACTAGAAACCCATGACCCAGCGACAACGGACGGGGAAAAAAATACCAATGACTGTTTTGTGGTGAGGAATGAAAAGGAACAAGTTAGATGAATTATTATCGTTTTAACAAGGGTTCACCATAATTAGTGGGATAGCTACTAATAAAATTTCACCAAGAATCAAACAAAGGATCCACAACACCAGATCCTATGTATCAGATGTAACCTGATCTAATTAATTTGGCCAACCTCCATTGACTTTTCTTTCTTGTTCAACTCAATCACAACAATCTCGAAAAGAAACAGCTGTGCCCTCAACTTTAAAGGGCGAGAAGACCCCTAGCATAACAGATTGATTATCACCAGTTGAAATGCATAATATGCGTTAATTACAAACATAATGTTACAATGAAATGCTTTAAAAAAAATTAAGCATATCATAGCTGAACATCTCTCTAATCCGATAGGTGAAAATAACAATTTAACTACACCTTTTTGCTCGCGTGTTGTCGTGTGGCACAAATGTGAGACTTGACCTAGTAGGCAAAACAGTGAAGTTGCTGAGAGATGTTTGTCATTCCCTTTTATCTTCCTCCACTTCGTCTTCTTGATCAAAGGATTCATCATTCCGTACATTCTTCTCTTGCTTGACTGAGCTTAGTTCAGTTTCTTGCTTTGTAAGAGATTGAGCTTCCTCTTCATCAGATTCATCTCCCACTTCCTCAGAATATGCATACCTGTGCATGATTGGACGCGTATATCAGCACAAAATAATATGGATGAGACTCTTCCTTAGGCCACATGAATTATATATATTCCAACACGAATAGGCATGCCACATTTTATGCTTTCCATTTCAAAAATCATTGATTCATTTCTATAAAGAATGTAGTCAATGATAAAAGCAGGAATTGCTCAAAAAAAAAAAATGATAAAAGCAGGAAGGAAAGAACATAATAACTACTTAGAGATTGAGGGGGTAAAAGAATGAACCTTTGTGAGCTTTGAGATGGGGCCCAGAGATAACATATAACACAGAGCAATGCAAATGCTAGAATGTCCCAGAAAGCAGTAATGATCCAAGCACTCTGCCACCGCTCATTGAAAGGATCTGTGGCTTTGAAATATAGCTGTAGAAGTGAAATGCAGCAAATGGTAATGGCAGCTCAAATAAAAAGTCAAAAGATGTGTACTTGTGCCAATAAACTCTAAACAAAAAGAATACTCCATGAGAAGCTATCAGTGTACAAAGAGATACCTTAATGTAACAAAAACAGAGAACAAATCATTAACTAGAAGCCAAAGAGAATTGAAATCAGGCATAACGTACGCCCAGAATGTCCCTTTCAAAAGAATTCTAAGATGAATACCACATTGAAGGAGATAGAGATGACAATACACTCATCCTTAGCGGAACAATACAGCTCAGATATGTTATCATTCACCCAAAGCCTCACACATCCTTTTGAATTTCTATTCTCAACAGCTATCAATAATCTTCTGTTGCTTTGATGGAACCCATATTAAGACTCCAGAAAAACTAGAGAAATACCAAAAAGACGAAATTGAAATAACAAAATAGAAGGAAACCACCTGGTGGAGACATGATTAGAATTATTTTAGGGCTAAGGGACAAAAATATCCATGTACTATAGTGAAATGTGCACTTGGCACCAAATACTATCGGTGGATGCATAAATGCCTATCAACTATAAAAAAAGGGGTTCAAATATGCCTGTGCCGTCAATGGTCGTTAACTTCCATCAATTTTGAAATGTGGGGCCCACGATTTTGTCTAGATATGCATTAAGGCCTTAGCATGTGGCAATTGTTGAGTTTGCTCATCTCCCATCTGTCTGTCCTTCCCCCTCCTCTTCTAACACTTTTACCCCTCTCTCTCTCTTCCTCCTTCACCTCTTTTTTTGATAACATCCTCCTTTTTTTATCAAAGATAAGATCTTCCTTCACATCTCTATATCTATATATAATTATATATTTACACACACACTCAGTGACCATTATTGTAATATACTTTGATGAGCACAACCACCATCAAATGCCCCCTATGACTCTTCCTTCTCCTTCTCCAGAAGACACTTCCACTAGAAAACCAATGCTAACAATGGCGAAGATGAAAATATCTCTAACACAGCCACTGCCACCTCTTCATCCTTGCATTCCACAGACAAACACCGTCAAGTCCCTAAGAAACCCTACCACTCCCCCATTTCAAGGCTCAATCCAGCTCTTTCTTTCACTTTCTTTGCCAAGAGCCATTCCTTCTACCGCCACTTTACCCCATTGGAAATTGGTGCCCTCTTCAGCTGCCGTCGTGGTCATGTTCGTCTTGCCTTCCAGTCCAACCCCTGCTTCTTGATCGAGTTAGCCACACAGATAAGCATGTTGATCCAAGGAATGGCATATGGGTTGGTCAGAGTATCACCCATCATGGTCATCTAAATTTTGCTTCAATTTCTATTTATATTATTGCGTACTATCTAGCTGCTGGTTCTGCTAATTCTAGTCATTATTCTGACATTCATTGTATTTTCAACTTGCATGAATAGAGCGGACAAGGAACATACAGCAGTGTCTTTCGAGCACAGGGCAACTTGAGACGGGGAAGATAGTGGCTCTGAAGAAGGTGTGGTTTGACAACTTTGAGCCCGAAACTGTTAGGTTCATGGCTCGAGAAATCATGATCCAAGACATTGCATCTGGGTTGGTCAGAATCACCTTGGAGTGCGAGAAGACAGCGGCCATGGTGGAGGTGGAACTACTGGAGGAGCCTCATTGGAGAGCATGCTGCAATGGAAGGAAATGCATGTACGCAAAAAATAAGAGAGAAGGTGGGGATGAGGAGTGCAAGGTTCTGAAGGTGGTAGCGCCAATAATGATGGGCGTTGAAGTGTTGCCTACGACTGCATGGAGTGGGAAGGGGAATGAGGCAGGTTCGAAAGGGTGGTGGGGTCCAAAGACTCTAAAGCCTTCTACATGATGAATCCTGCCACATGCCAATGATCAAAATCGTGTTGCCTTAATGCACATATGGAAAAAATCGTGGGCCCCACATTTCAAAATTGACGGAAGTTAACTACTATTGATGGCACTAGCATTTTTGCATCTTTTTTTTTTTTTTATAGTTGATAGGCATTTATGCACCCACCGATAGTATTTGATGCTAGATGCACATTTCACAATAGTACATGGGCATTTTTGCCCCTTCACCCACTATTTTATTACTATCCTAAGATAATTAGAATGCTTTGTTATATTTTAATTAAAATATGCATCTAGATCATCTTTAAATATATTTTGAATAAGGATGAATTAGTATTGTAGTGATTTAACTAAGATTAGGAATATAGCTGTACAAATAAGCCACAAAACTATTTGTTTATATTTTCTTTTTGTCTATTGAATAAAGCTATTGAGTATTTCAGTTTCTTTCTATCTCCCAAGTTCTCTCTCTTCCTCCCCTTCATCCCTCCTTTCTCCTTTCCTCCCTCTTTTCTCCTTTCGCTGTTTTACATTGCCACAATGCAAGGATGCCACTACAAAGAAGACATGAAAGTATGCAAGAAAGAACAAACAGTGCCAGACCTTTGAGATGCTAGCTATCTCCACTTCTACTCCATAATTTTTCCCACGACTTTCTGCTTTCTACTCCTTCACATTTAAGCATTGCTAACAAACTTCTAGAAATACTCACAAATAGCCAACACATGCCTTTCAATGCTCCTAAGTCCAGACCATTCTCATGCTATGCTATCCATGTTAATTACATGACCTGTCATGGCATATCTTTCCCTTTACTCCTTGCTTCTGTTTTCTAGCTTAACACTCACATAATCCCCAAATTAACAGCTTTACATTCACATGATCTAACCTAGGTCAATCCAAACTACTTAGGGCTCCACACAACTTTCAAAACTGGTTGGTCATGATCCAACCTAGTTCAATCTAAATTAGTTAGGGTTCAATGTGACTTCCAGAAATCAGTTGGTATATCCCAGAAAAAAGATTACTTTCACCTTATGCATTTGACAACACTGACAAGGGCATCTAACCAGAATGTATATTATTATTTTAAGAAAACTGAATAAAAACTAATAATTAAAAATAATAAATTTAATGTTTAATATTTTGATTTTAACATATTAAATAAGATTTTTTATTTATATATTGAATAATATTAATTAATATATTTATAATATATGATATATTTATTTTCTAAATTAATTTATTAATTATTTATAAAAATTTAAAATTGAAATTTGAAATAAAAATCTTCTATTAAAAGTTTGAATTCTAATTCTATTTTGTATTTTTTTGAATTACCTCAAGTGAATTCTGAGACAGTTAAAGGTGCTATGTGGAGCCTTGCCAGACAATGGCAATGATCTCAACAGATATATGGCAACTGCATGCTCATCCAACACGTAGGGTCAATTAACTGTAAAATTATTTAGATGCTAGAATCAAGCAAACAGGAGAATAAAACAAGAGATTGTAGTTTATCATAATTTTTAGAAGAATTTTACTTCATCCACAGGAATGAAGGTTATGGAAGGAAAATAAAACATGAAAAGTAATGGTAAATTCATATCAGAGTGAGGATAAGATTTCTTCTTTTGCAATAAGGCAATATGTAAACAGAACACATGAAAATCAGTTATTAACCACCTAGAGTCAATTTTCTTCCGTAAGATTAAATGTGCTGACGGTAACTCTTACCTCATATCCTATCCAAACAACTGAGGAGATCACTGTTATTGTCAACGCATTTGAGAACTTTCTATATATATCCAACTTAACAGAACTCCTTTTTGCCTGGAAAAATGATCAAAAAAAAAAGAAGGTAAGAAGGTCAAATCTGTAAAGGTAGAATGCTGCAAAATAATGGAATAGGAGGGAAGGGTACCTGTAACTGTTCCAAAGTTTTTGAAAGAGATGTAAAAATCCACAATATCAAAAATGCATCAAGGAAAGCATCAGGAAGGACTAGAAGAAGCATTGCCCTTCCTGATACATCATTTATGGTCCCCACATATTCAGCAATATTCAGCAATTCAGATGCTAGGAAGTAAGTTATTCCAAGTAACATAACCTTTGAAGTAAGGCCACCAAGAGTGGGCCGCACAACACCATAACCCATTGAAACAATGAGAATAAGAAGCCGTGATATTGTTTTTCTTACAGCCCCAATGGTGACAACCCAAGTCGTGAGTACAACTGGTCTCATTCCAGAATTATTGAAATTGACATAGTCAAAATACCAAAACACCGTCTCAAACAAACCAAGAACAATGACAGCTGAGATACA
>QFDD01005548.1:0-13933 GCA_006871305.1 Vachellia collinsii | reverse complement strand
CATATAAGAGTTAGATAATTAATTTATAAATACTAAAAAATTGATTAAATAAGTTATTTATAGTAAATGTTTATCGGTTGTCATAAAATACCATATTTAATCATGTGTTGAAGCTACATTAATAGAAATCCCTTTAATAATACAATTAATAGTGATACTTTGTAAAAATAGTTATAAATTTGGACAACAAAGCAGATTGAGATCTTATAATACGATTAAAACAAACCCCATCTAGCTATTCTATTTCGGACCCAAGGTAGTTACAATATGCACATAAATGCTTTTAGTTCTTTTCATGTTAATTATGCGTAGTACAGAAAGTATATTTATTTACCTATATATTTAACATCACTAAGTGGTGGTATTTTTCTTTGAACGAAGATGATATTGCCAAAATAAAATATTCATATAAGAGGATGCATTAATATGTTTGTGGAGGCACAACATATCAATGCAATCTCCTTCAAGTCTCACCAACATTCACTATTCATAAATGAAATAATGCAATGAAAATTAGAGGGGAAAAAAGGCATTCCAAGATGTGAAATTATATTTCATAAATGGACAAAACTTCCTCTTATCAGTTAACGTATTTTTTGGGTATCTCTATGGCCTATACAATGCAGTCATAGAGAAAATACCGTTGGCAAATGAAAAAAGGAAAAAAATTTGACCCTTGATATGATAATGCACCATTTGTAAGGTTAAAAATTTTCTTCATCATTGAGATATTTTACTTTCTCTTTGGTTGCGTCATTAACTTTATTATAACGTTTGAAAAGTCAACCATGAGATGTCCCTACGCTATTTTTGAGGTGAATTGCTAGAAGCATTGTTGTCAAGCTCATTTGTATTCTCTCCATGTTTACTGTTTTTACGTCTTTGGATTATAGCAAATCGTATCAACTCTCTTAAAACCATGATTGTTGCAAACTCAGTTGAACTTGCAAGTTTTGCTTACCAAGATTACCATTTTTACATAAGAATATTGCCAACTAACTCTTAGACTCATGTTATTTTTTTTTAATTTGGGTATGATTAGCAAACTTCATATTTGAACTTCAAAGAAGTTTCTTTGTTGATTAAGGTAAATTATAGGTGTTGATGTATTTAATTTCAATTAATTGTGCTGGCACTCAGGGAAAAATTTCTTTTATTTTTTTTAATTTGGTTATGATTAGCAAACTTCATATAGGAAAAAAAGGAAAAATAGGAAAAATTTATTGAGGGCATTTCTAGAAGTAATTTCAAATAGGAAAAATCATAGAATGATGATAAGACACGGTTTTATTACCTTCCGGTTCGATACAAAAATGATTGCACCAAATTAATGCAGTATAGTGGGCAACCAATCGTTTTTCTCGAGGAGCAGTTTATTGGCTATCCTAGTCTAAATTGGTTATCAAAAATATGTTGAACTTGGGTATGAAAAGGGGGTTTTGGTTTATGGAAACTATGGTGCAATAACAAAACAATGTAAGAAGTAAATCTTTTTGGTATTTTACTTTGACGATGAATGGTTTAATCAAAGTGAATATATGGTGAGATAGACCCTTAATGATAGGAACTTAGCTTTCATTGCTCTCAAAATGATATGGAAGTTTATAACTCTCTAAGTCTAGATAAAAACCCCAAGCAATCACTTAGGTCAAATGCTTTAATTAATGAAAACTCACTTGGATCCAAGTTAATTACCACCTCTTAAAACATTGTTTAAAATCACATAGATGGATGATGCAAATGCTCCAATGATTATAAATCAACAACCAAAGAATCCAAGCACACACATTAACTATCAACAATCATTGACAATTAATTGAACACAATGGATTAATCACAACTGCAATGCATATATGTAATTCAGCATAAACAAATCATCCAATCGAAATACATAGTCCAATCACAAAATCACAAATCTGTAATCTTGGTTTACATGGTAGTAGAAATTCCTAAATCTAGAAATAACCAACAAAAGATTGAACAAAGATTAACACTAACAAAAACTCTCCTAATGAGCCCATGAACTCAAGCTTTGTTTTCCTTCACCAAGAAACTAAGGATTTTAGACTCTCATTGCTTTCAAAACGCAGCTATCACTACATATATGTTCTGCCATGAGAGAAACTAAAAAGGGAGTGGAAAACATGGAGAAGAAGGTAGTGGAACTGGTTTGAATGGGTTGGAGGTGCAGAAAATGGTTGAGAAATGAAGAAAATGGAAGAGGGAATGGATGGGGAAGTTGGAGTTGAGAGCGAGCAGTGCTAGAGGCTCTCCTATGAAAATCTGTAGAGTGGGAGACGTATCTAGTTCGTTGTAGCTGCTACCAATATATGTAGTAAATGAATGACCTAATTCAAAACGCATAGCTTTAGTAATAATCACATAGGTCATGACCTAGAAGAGTGAGGTTGCGACCTGGTAACAGTCAAGTTGTGACCTGGGAAAATTGCATCGCGACGTGTGGCCAAACATGCACGTCTTTTGAAAAATACATCCAAGTCGTGACCTAGACATTTAGGTCGTGACCTCATGGTGGCAGAGGGCTTCTTTGCTTATTTGTTGCTCTTGATGAACTTGTGGCTTCTTCAATGCTCCATCTTGGGTCTTGAAATCTCCTCCAAATGCCTACAAATAAAGGCAAAGAGCTTTGTAGAAGTTAAATGAATTAAAGATAAAGACATTCATAGTTTGGATGAGATAAATGACCCATTTTTACCCTTAGTTAGGCACAATGCAATGTATGAATCAATATAATCAATAATGGTATAAATGCATGTAAAATGAGGGTAAAGGTGTTACAAAATACCATAAAACACTCAAGAAAACCTTGTAAATATTGGGTTCTATCAAATGATCAGAGGAATTTTGGGAATTTTTGATGATCTTGCACTGTTCAAGTGATCAGGGATTTCTCAAATAGTATTTCTAATATAGGATGGGGGTAAATCAGCTAGAAATAAGTGTGAGAATCAGAATGACACCCCAAGAGAACCTGTCTCTTATAACCCCAAGCACAAAACTCAGATGGACGATTAAAGGTAGGACCTCAAGAGAACTTGTCTCTTACAACCCTAGCCATGAAGACACCACAAGGTTGATCACTCCCTTGATACTGTCAGAGTATTCTCACAAGGATACAAAGATGTAAGCAAAGCTCACACAATAGAATATAATTCTCCAAAGAACAAAGTTCTTATTCAATCCATTCTTCTTAATGAAGTACAAAAATGTTGGTAACGTATAGGCTACCATAGAACATTCTAGAATAAAAAACCCTAAGCCTTAATTGCTATAATGATTCCTTTATGATAATTAATTAATTGATTAGCACCATTCAAACCTAAAGAAATTAAGAAACTACTTAAACTTGAAGCAAAAGTCAGCTACCTAAAAATAGGAAACAAAAATAAGATCTTCTAGAAGAATCTTTGAACAAATGGCCTTATTCAAAGGAAATAAAAATGGAAACTTTATAAAAATGAAATGACATCTAAATAAATGCATAAGGAAGTCTTCTAGATGCTTCTTGGACATCACTTATGCTCATCCTCCAAGGCACATGCTTGTCACATGGTATTTTAAGTGAATTCTTCAATCTTGACTGCACATAAGCCTTGTATGTCATCTTGGGCTTCTTCCATGCTTATGTCACACCAATGTCATGGATCTTCATGCTTTCCCATGTACTCAAGCTTTCATGGCTCATGAAAGTATGCATATGGACCTAAGTACGCATGGTTAAGGTCTGGCTGACATCCTCAACATATATACTACCATCATGGGCCTTTATTATAGATAATTGAAGCCCAAATGTTATTTCTTGAGGTTTAATGAATGAGTCAAACTCTTCTTGCATTACATGGATATCATGGTTGACATGTTTGAGGCCACTTTGATTGCCATGTAGAATGCCATTTAAGATGCCTTTTTTATCTCTATCAATTTCTGGCCAAATAAAGTAGCTTTATGGTAAGCTAAAGTAATTTCATCTGCATAAAATCCAAGACATAAAGAAAAAAAGATATTATAACAATGTGGTAGCATATATAAGAATAAAGTTACTTTATGTTGAAAATTGTGCCACAGGGGCAATCATTGTGTTTTGAGTACTTTTTGGATATATCCTAAATGTCTATGGCCAATCATAATTGCTTATGGATATTTAGGATAATCACTATAATTTATCCAAAGTTGGTTTATCACAACAAACATGTAAAGATTAAATACTTAGAATACAATGATCAGCCATATGGCACAATTTCTAACATAAAGTTCCAATCAAGTGATAGGGAGTTGTTGAATCACGGTATGTAACCTGAATAATCAAGATTGGGTTAAGGTGACCCTAAGGACAATAAGGCCCCTATAAAGCCAACATAAAAGGATAGGTGACCTTCTGGGAAGTTGATAAATGCTAATATTTACATGGTTTTCCTACTTAATTTTGGGGCATTCTGTAGCTTTCTCACCCTGTCTTGTGTTAAATTGAGCCTTTCTTGCTTTTATTGGTCATACATTGCATATGCACTGAAACAAGGGGGAAACGAGTAAATTATCTCCTTCAATTATACATTCCTTTGAACTTTAGTGTTTGATTCTTTAACAAAGCCCTTTTGCTTTTATTGCAGGCAATTAGGGGATATATTCAATGCCAAAAGATGAAGCTAAAGGAAATACAGTTTGTAATTGGGAGAAACTTTTCAGAAGAGTGCCACTGGACCTTTTGTGTCACGACCATAAATTATAGGTCGCAATTTTTCTACCACTTTAGGGGCCTTGCTGGCCTTTTAGGTCATGACATTTTAGTAAGAAGTTGCGACATCATGCTATATAAGTCGAGACCTAATAGTGTGAAAGTGCAGCTGTGCATTTTGGATTAGGTCAGCAGCCTCCATCTAACAAAGGGGGAGCACCACAAAAATGAGCCTCATTTTGTAGATTTGGAGAATCAACATTGGATTAATTTTCCCTCTCTGAACCTACCTTCAACTGTGCACACCTTTCCAACACTCCATCTCCATCTTCACCTCCCCAACTGTCCTAACTTACCTCACTACTCCATCCTGCGTTTTCCATCTTCTCATCTTCATCTTCTCATGTCAGAACGTAATGGTAATTGTTGTTGCATCCTTGAAACCATAAGAGGCTAAAATCTTAGGCTCTTGGTGATGGAGAGCAAGGCTTGAGCTCTGGGAATCATCGGGGAGTATTCCTAGTCTAATATTGTATTTGAGTATTTGTAAAGATCTTTAGATTTAAGGATTTCTACTGTTATGCAGTTGGTGTTTACAAATTTGAGAATCTATGGTTGGACTATGTATTTGGATTGGGTTTGTTCATGTTGATAAGAATATATACATATATTTCAGACTCGATCCCTTGTGTTCACCTAGTTATCAATGTTTGTTGGTGCATAGTTGTTCATTTGGTTTCTGTGATTGTGATTGCAATTATTGAAGGCATGAGCACCATTTATCTCTTTACATTCTGGGTGGCACTAAACAATGTTTTAAGGAATGTTGATTGGCTTGGATTCAAGTAAATTGCATTAATTAAACCATTGGACCTAAGTGATTACTTAGGGTTTATGAATTGAATTCAGAAGGGTTAAACTCCCATATTTAAATTAGAGCAAGGAAAGCTAAGATCCCATTGCCAAGAGTTTATCTTTTATATTCCCATTAATCCAAAGTCCACTTTCAATTGTTAAAAGGACCAAAAATCTCTAATTACACTTGTTTTGCATTACAATTTTTGCTACTAAAGCAAAAACCCCCCTCTTTCTTACCCAAGTTTAACATGTTTTCAGTAACTAATTCAGCATAGGATAATCAATAAACCACTCATCGAGAAGAACGATTGGTTGCCCACTGTACTACTTTATTTTGCTGCAATCATTTCGTATCAAACCGGAAGACAACAAAGCCGTGTCCAATCAGAAGTTTTATGGCAATGATGGTAAAGGTCACATGAATTGTCTATACCCTCTAATGTAAAGGAATGTTCTATTTTATGACAAAAATGGACATTTTTTGATAAAATTCACATAAGGAAATGATATTGTTAGATCCCAAGCATAGAAAAAGAGTATTTGCTCTTAACTGGACAAACACTTGTAAGTCATCAAAGATTGTGCAAGGTACAATATGATGAATAATTGCCTTGTAAATATAATGTTTAACTTATGTGTGAGCTGTCTATCTAATCACGATAAGTTAAAGGATCTCAAAATGGATGTTAAGATTGATGTGTGAATTCTCATTAGATCTAGAGTTATAACCTCTAGTATGTGCTTAAAGTGCCCTGCCCAGTAGATTCACTATGGCACTACCTTAAAGGTGGTATACATATATTTTTGGAATGATGATATGCTAATTATCCCTAATTGGTTATTTATCCTTAGTATATTACTTGACTATACTAGTAATCTCTAGAAGGAGTGAACCCTAGAGCAAGTATAGAGTTAATATCTTGATTAAGGTTTTAAGAATGGAATAAGTTTGCAATAGAGGTGAGGTAATAGAACAAGAGACTAACTCAAGTTTATGAAAGGACAGAAAACCGAAAGGGATAAAATCCCCTGATATTGAATGACAAAAACTGTTTTGGTAATGTCCCCAGATGTTAAGGTAAATTTAAAGCATATTTTCATATTTGTGAGTTAGTGTCCTCATTAACTTGAGGATACTTAATGAGGACCCAGTAATGTCCTCATTAAGTCTTCCAACCCTCATTTTCTATCCATATTTTTGCGCTCCAACCAAGAGAACAGAGGGGAGTAGCTAAAAGTGAAGAACAAGCAAAAGGAATAAGAAAATCAAGCAAAATTCAAGGTGAGTTGGTCTTTTGGCTTGATTTCTTGCATAGAAACTTATCTAAGAGCCTAGTTATTAATTTCTATTGATTTAGTTTCCTCTTTAGGTGATTGATTGAAGAATTTAAAGAGTTGTCTTGAAGAGACCTAGTGAGAGAAAATACGAATAAGCAAGAATTTGAAGTAACAAGTATCTTAAATCAATCTTATGCATGATTTGTACTATGTTGATGGTTGATTTGAGCTTGTTTGGAGTTATGGAATTAAACCCTTGAACTTTGGCTACCGGTCAAATTTAAAATGGCATGAAAATGAATTTTTTTAAGTTGTTGAATCATGGGAAATTGGTATAGAAGTGAGATGGTGTAGATCTATAGTAAGAGATGTGGCAAAATCTCATTTTTCTCCAATTTTTCTATGAAATTCATCCAGCTATAATTATGAAGGAAAGGAGTGTGATTTTGTGTATTTTGATGCTTCCAATGGATTGAGAATGCAAAATTGTGTACGGTAGAAGTAAGAACACAATTTTGGAAGCATTAGAATCACATTTGCCAAAGTTAGAAGCTTAAGACCCTATGTTGTCAAGAAAGAGGTTTCATGAATAGTTAAGAGTCATAGTGCACTGGTAGTTATTTGAATTGATGTTGAGTGCATTTGGATGTATGTAGGAGTGTTGAAGTGCCAAGAAAGTTGATAAGTACTAGTGGAAGCCATTGCAAGCCTACTTGGAAAGACATGCATATAAGGTAGCATAAACTCTAACTTTGACATTTACATTACATTTGATTATTGTTTCTATCGCTTTGCCATGAATAATGTATGGTTGTAGTCATATGACATGTAAATCCTTGCTTGTGAGTGTGCATGGTGGTAGCTATGCAATGATGCCTTGGCATTGTGCAAATGTAATGTTATGAGTAATGTTGTGTCAATTGTTTTATGGCATGTTAATTTACATTTAAATAATTATGTATCTTGATGTATCAGTTACAAATAGTTGTTACAGGGATTTCTTTGAAATCTCACCCTTTCCAATGATAAACCATGGGCTCAAGCTCAAGAGGCAAGGGCAAGGAGGTGTAAGAGTAGTTATATGGCTTCCATTTTGGGAATCATGTACATGTTGTTTATGTGTAGTTTTGGAGGAATGTAGACAAAACCTCTAATTTTTGGCAAATTTGTGATAAATGATGTAAATGTATGCTAAGCATGTTAAGTATATGTGTATGATGTGCTATGCATGGAGAGAAGAAAGTTGAGCATGCAAATGAACCAACAAAATGGTCCAAGCCCTATCAAATGGCATAATTGAGAATTATGGCTACAGTATATCAAATGAACTCCAAATGCTATGAAATTTGGTATGCAAGTATTTCATGTCACAAGCTTTAAATTTGGTATGCAAGATATAGTTTGCTAAATTTGGAATTTTGTGGAAAAAGTTATGTATTTTCTAATTTATACTAAAAACCAAAAAAATGACAATAGTAGAAGTTGGTCGTGGCAAAGTATCGAGTTCACCCTAGCGAAAGTGCTCAAAGAGGAAAATTCTTTCATTCTAGAAGAGTTCACCATAGTAAAAGGTAAAATTTGCCATAGGAAACATGGTTAGAGAGCAAAACCATGTCCAGTTTAAGAAGTTTGTTGCAACCAAACTTTGAGTTATACAAATGGTCAATCAGAGGCAATGGGGAAGTAGGGATGTATTAGATGAAATAAAGGCTTTGAGTTATATATGAGACTGATATGAAAATTACTTAAAAAGTATGCTCTATGGTTACAGCTTTGTTTGATCTTCCATATCAGAAAAATGTTAATATAAAATCACATATATGCTTAAGAATTTTGGTAGGATTATATGAATCTTGTCCATCTTTTCTAAGCTATGGCAGTAAGTCCCATTGAATAATTAAAGGGTTGTTAGATCATATGCATTGTTTGAATGTTCATATAATATTCCCATTGCTGGCATATTACTGTTTTATATATGAACATATGGTAATAGTAGTCTCATATGTAAATCTCAGTCTTTATTACATCTAGTATATTTCTATGGAACCAGATGGCAATGATATTTGGGTAAGGTAATCTTTCCAATATATGTTCAGATTGTTTACTTTCTGCTCTTCTTCAAGCCATTCCTCTAACTCTCCTAGTTCTTCTTTTAACCTAAGATGAGGATCCTCTTCCTCCTCATAAAATATTTACAAAAATGAAATATGTTTTGAAAAGATAAACCAAAATGTTAGTGACTGGAACATCCCAAACTTTGACAAAAATGAGCATTAAGTCTGTAGAGGAAGTCATCCCTCTTACCCTAGGCATGGATGAGATTTCTTTACTATTTGAAAATCAATCAAACTTCACCATGAGAAATACAAAATTTTGCATATTAGCTGTGTTCAAGTGGCTCTAAAACCTTTAATTAAGTTAGGCATCAATGCTACTGCTTTGGATTGTTTAAGGAATAAGAGACACAATAAATTTCATGACTTTCTTTTGGGAACTATTGAAGCAAGTCTACATGCTAGACCAATTTATTTTAACTATTTTCCTAATTTGACTGTTTATCTTCATGACGATCATATTATGGATGCTTTGAAGCTAAACATAAAACTTCATGGTTTAGATATAAAACCAAATATTTGTCCTTTATCTTTAATTTACAGAATCAAATATATAGTCATAAACTCTAGTATTTCTTACATTCAAAATTTCAAAAAAGAAAATGAAACCTATCTTTTCATAATATATGCTACCAAAGCAAATGTTATGGTTCCAAAAATGATTAAATGGGATGAGGTTTCACTTCCTGAGGAATGGTTTTTAGACAGGGCTACCCCTTCTACTCAAAATCCAGCATCTGAATCCTTTAGGATTCAAAAATCTAATTCTGGAAGTGTAGGGATCTCTTTTAATAGAAAAAGGTCCTTCAGCATATCCAGAACTCCCTCCATGGTTGAAAGCTATAAAACTGCTTTGGAGCAACCTCTCAAGCATTCTCGTAGTTCTTCTACTTGTTTTAAAGAACCATCAACTCCTCCTTCTGTGATATTTAAAAGGGCAAGATACTTCATCTAGTGTTGTAAAACCCCTGTATACGAAAAGGAAAAAGATGTGATATTCAAACCAATCAATCTTCAACATATTCTGATCTAGTTATTGTAATCCAAGAAAATTTTCAAATAGACAAAAAATCTTTGCAAAAAGATTTCTACTCTGATTTGAACAAAGAAAAATGGGAATGGTTTCTTGCAAGATTTCACAACAAAGCAAGAAAACTCATTGAAGAAAGATTTTACAAAATGCTTGAAAGGTTTGAACTAAATATCCCTTTCTTCTATTGGTTTGAAGTCTATGTTGAAGAACAGAATATTCAGGACTATGTTTTCAAAACCTCTCAAGAAATCAATACATCGTGGCAAACAAAACATGGAAATAAAGTTGAGTTTGATTTTCCTCCAAAACAATCTTACCACCTTTATGGTGTAAAAGGTCCAAACGAAACTCCTATTTTTTCATCTCATTTAAAAACAATGGATGTTTGAAAAGAAATTGATTTACAAGATATTTTGAATATCATTGAACAAAACAATTATACTTACTCCTATCATCAAACCATAGGAGAACATCTTGCAAAATCCTTAAGCTCTTCTTTAAACATCAGAAGTATCCCAACTTCTAACTTTGAAACCATTTAGAACAAAACTTCCAACAAAGAATTGATGAGAGATTAAAGGAACTCACAATAGCTGAGACACCTCAGCGTACTCCTCAATCAATTTCTTCATCTTATCTTAAAGGTAAATTATAAATTAATGTCATGGAAAAGGATGGTCAAACTAGCAATATAGTGAAGACTATTTTGCATCTGTAAAATTATTTTCTAATTGTGTCAATAATATGAATTGGAGAAAACCATCAAAACTTTATCATTATTGGGCCACCCCTACTAATTTGCTTTTAGAAGAAAGAGATTCCACATTCAAATAATTTAATGCAAATAATATCTATGTTTGGAACATAGATAGTCAATCTAAAAACCAAATTTTGGAATCTCTCCAGCATATGACTATGGTTAGTAATGCCTATCATATACATAACAACTGTCTTGAAGATCAAGTTGTGCATATATTAATTTCTGGCTTTACTCATCAACTCAGAGGCTGGTGGGATTACCACCTTACTAATGATCATAAAACCCAAATTCTCTCCAGTGTAAAAATCTCCCATGATGGAACTTCGATCACCCATAATGGTGAATCAATGCTTAATTTTGTTAACTCTCTCGTAGTTAACATAATTGAGCATTTCATTGGAGATCCTTCTCTTTGGAAAGACAAATACGTAGAACTTTTGTCCAATCTTAGGTGTAAATCCCTTTCTAATTTTTGATGGTATAAAGGCACGTTCCTAACCTGTGTTCTTTCCAGAGAAGATGGAACTCATCCTATGTGGAAAGAAAAATTTCTTGCCAGCCTTTCTACTTCTTTGGGAGACAATATCAAAGAAAAAATTCATAGCCAAAATGGTAATGGCTAGATCCATTATGACAATCTTACATATGGTCAACTAATAGTAGTTGTTCAGAAAACAACCCTCAAGATTTGCCAGGAAGATAAGCTCAAACATTAGCTATGCAAAGAAAATGCCCTCAACAGAAAAAATCTTGGATCTTTTTGTGAGCAATTTGGCCTCCAGCTTGCAATAGGTCTACACCAAAAAAAAAATACCATACCAATGATGATTAGCATCAAAGGTATCCTACCAAAACCCACTACAAGAAATCCTAGCCCTGGAAAAAGCCCAAAACCAACCAACCCAAGAAGCCCAAAAGAGATTTCAAAACTAAACTATCTATTGAACTTCTTAAAAGTTAAAATCGTTTGTTTTAAATGTAGGAAAGAAGGCCATATAGCAAAATATTGTAGACTTAATAAGAAGATTTGCTCTTTAAATATTGAAGAACTTGTTTTTTAGCAACTAAACAATATTCTCATTGATTCTTCTTCTTCAGAAGAATATGAACTATGATTAGATTATGAAGTAAACCAACTTCAAGATGATATTTTATCTTCTTCTGATACAAAACAAGTTGACAATGAAAATTTTTGAATCTATGTTATTACCTAGGAAGAAGATTTATTTTTTGAAATCAAAAATTCTCTTCCAAATAATGATGACAAAGTGAAATACTTCAACAAACCTAGAGAAGTTTCTTCTTCTTCAAATTCCTCCTTCCCAACATCCTTTTTAAAACAAAGTCATTTAACAACTAAATATGATTTTATAGAACTTATGAAAGAATTTCAAAATATAGAACTAGTTACTCTTTTAGGCCTTCAAAGAGAAATTAATGGCTTAAAATGAGAGATACGAGATCTAAGAAATACTCAAGATCTACATTCTCTTTTTATAAGTTGGGTCCAAATGGACAATACAGAAATTTTTGATATAGTAAAAGAAAAGATTGAAGATTGCACAAAAGATATCTCCGATCCTTTCTTAAATCTTATATAAAAAATTTCTACCCAAAGGGTTATGATTTAGAAACATCATATTCCAATAAAAATAGTTGTACAAGATGAATATGTTGATTGGACTTGGTTTTGTCGCCTTCCGGTTCAATACAAAATGATTGCTCCAAAAGTAATGTAATACAGTGGGCAACCAATCGTTCTTCTTGAGCAGCAGTTTATTGGTAATCCTAGTCTAAATTGGTTATCAAAAATATATTGAACTTAGGTATATAAAAAGGAGGTTTTGATTTGAGAAAATAGGAAACTGTAATGCGAAACAAGTGTAATAAAATATTTTTGGTCTTTCTAATAATTGAAAGCAAACTTTGGATTAAGGGAAATATAATGAATAGACTGTCAGTGATGGGAGCTCAGCTTTCCTTGCATCTAACTTAAATACGGGAGTTTAATCCTTCTGAGTCCAATTAAGAAACCCTAAGTAATCACTTAGGTCCAATGGTTTAATTAATGCAATTTACTTGAATCCAAGTTAATGAACATTCATTGAAGCATTGTTAAATACCACTCAGAATGTAAGGGGATAAATGGTGCTCATGCCTTCAATGAATTGCAATCACAATCACAGACACCAAATGAACAATTAACCACCAACAATCATTGATAACTAGGTGAATACAAGGAATCAAGTATGAAATATATATTCTAACCAACATGAACAACACACAATCAAAATACATAGTCCAATCAAAGGTTCACAAATCTGTAAACACCATTTTCACAATAGTAGAAGTCCTTAAACCTAAAGATCTCTACAAATACTCAAATGCAAGATTAGACTAGGAATACTCCCTAATAAATCTCAGAGCTCAAGCCTTGCTCTCCATCACCAATAGGCTAAGAGTTTAGCCTCTCATGGCTTCAAGGACGCAGCTGAAATCACCGTTTTGTTCTACCATGAGAAGATGAAGATGAAGATGGAAATACGTAGAAAGTAGTGGTGAGGAAGGTTGAGATAGTTGAGAAGAAAAAGATGGAGATGGAGTGTTGGAAAATGGAGGGAGGTGGTTGCAGTTTAGAGAAGCTTCAAAGAAGAAGGTCTGGCTTTAGGGTGATTTTCCAAATCTGCAAAATGAGCTGATTTTCATGGTGGCTGTAACACCATGGCGGCACACAACTCGCCAAACCGGGCGGACATGGCTGAGCGGCACTCAACACGCCTGTAATATCCGTATTTTCTGTAACTAAAATAAAGGCCAAACAAGTAATGGTAAGCTGAACCAAGGCCCAGAGAACAATAGAAAAAGAAAATGAAGGGATCAAATTGCCATTTAGGGAATTCAAGGGCATTTTGGTAAATCAGTGAAAGTCCAAGGGTATTTTGGTCAAAGTTGACCAAAATATCAGAAAAATTTTTAGAGCACCAAAAGATAGAGAAAAATTCACCGATCAGTAATTGGGGCCTAATTTAGATCAGAATGACAAAAATAACCTTTGCGGGAATTTTAAAGGATATTTAATATTTGGCTATGTAATAAAATAATTAGTCAAATATAATTATTTAAAATACCCAGAGGCCTCAAACATTGGATTTCAGGGTAAGGAAAAATAGCTTGGAAATTCTAGTATTTTATAAAAT
>QFDD01005547.1:0-14241 GCA_006871305.1 Vachellia collinsii | reverse complement strand
GCACCCAAAATGGTCTACTTATTAGACTGTTATAATAAAACATTTGTACATTTATGTTAATCTAGACTCATTTTCACTTGGATTCGGCTTAAGTGTGTAGTTTCTTTTTTCTTTTCGTTCAAAACCTATGTGTAGTCCCAAACTTTATTATTAGGAGCTTTGCATCGTTCTACTTCTATGTTACTATTGTATTCTGTTCTTTTTATAACATTTAAATAATTGGATCATGTGGTTTCAAAAATCAGTTAAGAATAATTGGAAAAATCGGAACTCACGTGCGAGCCTTGATCCTGTTGGGTTTGGGTGGCTGGCTGGCTGGTGACTTTGTTGGGGGAACTCAGAACACGGCGACCCCACCCCTTGGGTTGTGTGTGCCCTCCTCTCTGGAGGATCTTCCTTAGGTTTCGCTTGGC
Organism: Vachellia collinsii; assembly: GCA_006871305.1. Taxonomy (NCBI): domain Eukaryota; kingdom Viridiplantae; phylum Streptophyta; class Magnoliopsida; order Fabales; family Fabaceae; genus Vachellia; species Vachellia collinsii. The sequence continues at coordinate 13,828 of QFDD01005547.1, read as the reverse complement.
CATCCTTTTCCCCTAAAGTTTATCAGACGAATGTGAACAAAAAAGCCAAAAGTGCCGCCACCTGCATCTACTGTTTAAAATTCCCTTGTCCTCTGTCTCCTGCACTCCCTCGTTCGTAGCAAGTACAAATGACAATTTGTTTGACCAAAAACTGCTTGTCTTTTACTCGCGTACGTGGGTGCAACAATTGATTGTCCGTCCATAACGCATTACTCATTTGACGTACAATGCATGGATAAACTTCTTCAATTGCATTATGCCTTCCTTCATTCATTCAGGGTCATATTAATAATTAATTAATATGGGATTTAGCTCTACCCTCTCCTCTGAAACGATACACCGACGACAAGGGGAGTACTACTCTTGAATTACTATAAGCCTACTAGAGAGCTAGTTCAGGAATTCGTCTTGATCCTAAGTTCCTAACTATTTGACGAAGAATCATGCTCGTCTAGAAGTTGCTGCGCTTGCTATCCATCTTTCTGTTGCCGCAGCAAGGGGATGTGTGCGGCCCCCACCCCTTGCCCCTTGGAACTATGCCCTTTTTTCCCTTTTATATATATAAAAAAAAAGAGAAATAGTGAAAATTACGAAATGAAATTAATTTACGCCCATCGTTAAGGCGTGTTTTGCTAACATATCAACTCTAGAGTTTTCTCTCTTTTGATGTGTTCATAACCAAGCAACTGGTCACGTTTAAGTATTTCATGCATAAATTTCTTGGATAAATTAAATTTCAATTATCATAAGGATTGTTATTTTTCATTATGTACAGGCTTAATTGCTAGAGTGGCTCAAAAGTTCTCTTGGCCTCGTTTTTGATGCCAAATGCATTTACTTATTGAACGGCAGAGACTAATGGATTTACCGATTTAGTGGTAAATAGTTAGAGAATCCAACAGTAAAACCTTTAAGAACCTGATTCAAAACTGAAGGAAAGTACAAAGACATTCGAATTAATTTTTCTTTCTTTGTTTTTTTTTTGTTATCCTTCACTCAGTGCACGCACAGATATGGAGAATCAATGAACCTTTCCGATATAAAATAAGTAAGACAGATATGATGAGTGAGTGAGTAAGACAAAAAGAAGTCAAGTAAATGTCGAAAAGGTTTAAAATAATATCTGGGGGTATTATTATTATTATTAATGTTCAGCCCGAGGTGGACGTGCCAGACACATAAGTACCCAATAATGAATTAAAAAAGGAGGGCAACTACGTGCCGGACACATAAGTGCCAGACACTCTGTAATGTCTATATCTATGAAGAATTCAATACTCAGAGATATGGAGTAATATAGAGTTAAAGTGACCGACGAGACGGGTGGTCGGGTCTGGAGAAGATGAAGACGACTGTGTTTTTTTAAGGTGGGAAAAGGGATGGTTGATTGGTTTTATTTATTTATTTGTTTATTTTGCCAACGATTGATTTTATTTGATATAGGCAGCGTCTCACTGATGCGGGGTCGTGGGGTCCGAGTCCGACTGGCCCCCACCCAAAGTTCTCATCACTTTTTAATTACTCTTTTTCATGATGACGCGAGTATGCGCGCGTGTAACAGTATGTGAGTGAAGTCGAAAGATAGAAAACTTTCTTCTTCTTCTTTTTCTTTTTTTTAATACAAAAGGTAAGCTAAGCTTAAATATAAGAGGTATTAGATAGACGGAGGGATATGCCCCCTCACAAAAGTCTAGTCAAGAAGGAACAAGTATCAGCAACTAGGTGGAACATCCAAAAGAAGACATGTCTAATGGCTCATTGTATGAGTCTTCCATACCAAAATGTTCACACAACTCAAAATTTTCCTGTTGACATGAGATAATTCTACATTCCAACCACTATATAGCAAGTGGCAAGTATCTTCCACCTTGCGGCACAAATGGTGAGTAGATCCACTATTCCTGAGCAAGATATTGACGGCTTTCATTGAATCAGAGAAAACTTGGATGTCTTTGAGATGTAACGTCTGGCATAGTTCCAATCCCGTTTGGATTGCCAAGATCTCTGCCATTGTGACAGTGATGTTCCCAAACTTCCTCATGAACCCCATAATCCAATGCCCTTGATCATCCTAGATAAGTTCAGCACATGCAGCAAGGTTTGGTGCTCAAACTGAGGCATCCACATCCAATTGAACTGCTCCACTCGGTGGCGAGAAACATTTCTTTTAAAAATAGAATAATTTTTAGGGGAAATTACCGTAAGATCCTAAGCAAGATAATTAATATAAGCAAAGTCTCATTAACAACTGAAGTAGACAACTGAAATAATTATCATTAATAACCTCTGGGGATCTTGTTGATATTAATTCTCTTATATGTGACCTTACAGTAATTCCCCCAAGTTATATATTCCCATTTTTTTTAATTCTATAAAATCATTTTTTGTTATCCAAGATTGGGCGGCAAAAAATGGAAAACTACCCTATTTTACCTCAATTCATGTGGACAAGTTATCTTGATATGATCGTGTTTTTTTCAAACACAAACATGGAAAAAAAAAATAAGGAAAGAAACCCATGGGCTAACGGCTAACCTAATAAGAGGCATACTCACGTGACCAGGGCCAAGAGAGATTGATGGATACCATGCATGCAAATAGCGTAAACTTGGATATTCTTGAGATGGTAGTTGGAGGCGGTCAAGGTGGGGCCCAAAGAGACTGATATATACACACACACATACAGACTAAAGTAGACATTAGGGCTTTTTTTTTTCCCTCCCAAATGACATGAACGTTCTTCTTCTAATATGGGTTAGAGCTTGTATATATTAATATATGGGTGTTTGTATCAAAATATTTTAAAAGGGTACTTTTTAATTAAAATCTATATAAAATATAATTTGTTTACTAATTTACCCTTTATTATTCCAAACCCCTGACTTACACAAAAGTTTTAATAAAGAACTTAACTTTTTTCTTTTCTAAATTTTTTTATTTTCTCTCAGATAGATATTTGTTTAAATTTTTTTTCATAATTAGATAGAAGTTCAAATAAATTTAGTTAATATACAAAATTTTAATTGAAAATTTGATTAATTTTTAAAATAAATATTTGATTAACTAAATATGTTTATAAATATTTGTAGCGTCTGAAACTTACATCATTTATACCATCTAATAATAAACAAATGAGTTGAAATATTTTTTAGTTATTTTAAAAAAAAAACATGAATAAATATGTTTCAAATTGAGGCGAAAAAAATGTTTCAATAAATGTAACGAAAATTTGAAATAATAAAATTTTATAATAGGATAAAATTAATAATTTTTATAACAATATTAAAAAGTTTAAAATATATGTATAAAAATTATTTTTTCCGACGATAAAGAGAAGGAAAGAGAAGCTCTTCTCCTTGATCTATCCTCTTCGTCTGTATACTCCGCGCTCAGCCCTACCACCGGAGGCGTGTATCAGTACCGGTTGAACTCCGATACGCTAATGACTATTCTCAAAACGGTGTGGGTAGAAGAACCCGGCTAACTCTTCCACCATTCCCAAGTCGAACAATTCGTCGACTTTCTTCATTAAGCAATCTGACAGCACAGGGAATGACAGTGTGGCGTTGGCCTTATACCGAATCCATGATTATGCCTATAAATATTTACATTACCTCTCATCCTTTTTTATTGGCTAGAAATAACTAAACTGTGTAAATAAAAAAAAAATTTGTTTTCAAACTAAGTTCTTGTATGTAGAGAGGTAAGTGAGGACGAGAATAAGTGATAAAAAGGATGAAATAAAATGCGTGAGAAAAAGGTAATAAACATACATGATGCTTTTAACAATCTTAAATTAATAGTGCTGCAAACAAATATCAATATCAATATCATCAACATGGCTGCCAAAAAAAATCATATTTAAGCGTATCCAAGTAATCATACATATGAAGCGTAAAATTAAAAATATCTCAATTTAAAAGGCACACTTTCTCCTTAAGGTGGATACTACCAACAAACATTGGCTCTAGTAAAAAAGGTTTTAATCACTTAAACATAAGATCTCGAGCTGAGTCGTCCTTACAAATGTAGAATAATGTCTTTGAGAGAGTTACTCCCAATCATGCCAAACAATACTCAAATAAGACCCATCAAATAGGCAAATAAAAATAGATACTCTTCAAAATTACATATAGAAAAACATGCTTGCATATAATTATGAGGCAGAGAAGCCTGATGGGAATGGAGGAATCCCTTTTTAAATTACTCTAGGTGAGGTGCCGTCAGGTCTGCAAGGGTTGGCTTCTTACTACTCCTTCTGGAAGATTTTGGCCCCTCTACTCCATTGTTGTTGTTGTTATTATTGTTGTTGTTGTCCTTGTCATTGTTGGCCACCACCGCCATCATTACCATAAGAAGCAAAACCGGCATGACATCCAAGATACTTTTTGCCCTTTGAATTTGTAGAACTCATCCCTGCAATACCAATTCACTCTCATCAATATGCATGGAAGCATTGTGACACACAGAGAATGTAATTTTGCGTTGTACAAAGAATGAGAGGGAGCGAGGGAGGGCTTGAAATTTGGAAGTGACTGTTTTTTAAGAGAGTGAAACTTGAGTTGTACGTACATAGAATGACATCTTACTGATTCAGTTTCTGCTATTTCAGATCTAAACATACACTATGGACAAATACAGATCGCCAGAGGAATCGCATCTTCCTCAGCAATTCTGCTTGCTTGGCTTCAGTATCAGATAAGCCCATTCAAAATCAAACAAACAACTGCAGCCTAATATATATTATCGAACAACAAAACCTACAACAGATCACATTTTTTTCTACCTTCTCTTTTCCAGAAAACCAGAAAGTCAGTCTCTCTCTGATGACTTAAAACAAGGCCCAATCCGACGCGGCCCCCAAACTCGTTAACTCACCGTTGTCGGAGCATCCCGACTGCGCAACAAGATCCGCCCCAATACATTTATCTCGGGTCGAATCGGTTGGCGAGCAGAGCGTGAACGAAGGAGTTGGACACGCCAACGACGAGGGGACGCCGTTGCGATCGTCATTGGGGATCCTGTTCGTGGTTATGTCGAGGCCTCTGTAAAGTTGCATCTTATCGTACTTGTTGATTTCGGAGAATCTGGACCGGTGCCGGTGGCCAATCGGTTTCTTCTGGTAGAGGAAGAATGGTGAAACTGAATGGAGGAGGATAGGTGGAACAGTTAGTAGAGCCTCTCAGAAGGAAGAAGGAGACGAACTGAAGAAGGTGTAGTGGTTGTGAAGAAGAAGGAACTTATTAATATTTCACGGGCAATAAACAAGATATCAATCATGAAAAAGAAGAAGAAAAAGGGAAATGAGGAAGCCGATGACGGCAAGCGTATGACGGAACGATGAGGAAGATGGGGTCAGCAACGGAGCCGGTGGCTCCCAACAATCACCTTCTTTTTCCGGCCGGCAGTTGCGGTTGAAGATGGGGTCGGCATCGGAGCAGGGCCATCGGTTTATTCTGGTAGAGGAAGAATAGTGAAACTGAATGGGAGAGGAACGGTGGAAAAGTTATAAGAGAAGAGGAAGAATGGTGAAACTGAATGGGGGAGGAATGGTGGAAAGGTTAGAAGACGCGAAGGGAAGTCTCAGAGGGAAGAGGAAGACGAACTGAAGAAGTTGTAGTGATTGTCAAGAAGAAGGAACTTATTAATATTGAAATAGAAAAAGAAAAAAGGAAATGAGGAAGTCGGTGATGGAGCGGTGAGATTTGCAGAATGATGATTCTGCCCACTCATTCATAGACCAGCCATTCCCTGATATGTCTTCTCCAATCCTCACCTCATCTCTCTGTCATCTGAGCGGAGGTGAAGATTGAACTGAGTGACAGAGCAGAAACCAGAGCCACGGCGGCGGTGGCGGTTGTTGTCTTATGTCAAAACAAAGCAGAAACAAGAATTCCCAAATATATGATGAAGAATGGAAGAAATGTGTTAGAAACCGAACCGGTGACATTTACCTGCAGGGGAAGCAACGCCAGAGGACGATTGCTTTTGAGCTTTTTCACGCCGGTGAGCTAAAACAACTGAGAACTTTGTAACGTATAGACCAAAGATTTAAGATGTCAACCATGAACAGTTAAAATGTGTGATATGAAACAGCACTGGAAGTGAAAGCGTTCAGATGCCGATGGGTTCATATGACTGTAAGAGAAGGTGATGAGGGCGTCGGGCAAGGAAGAGAATGCTTGTTGGCTGCCGCAATCTTCTCCCCTTTGTCTAAAGGTGGGAAATCGGTCCATACATCATAAATAATATTAAAACTAAATTAAAAGAAATAAAGTTAAGATAAAAATATTATGAATGAAAACCCAAAAGAAAAATTCTCTCGGCTAAGCGAGAGTGTTTTCTCTCAAAAAGTGAGAGGAGGGTTTGAGCGAGGCCCTTCTCGCCGAAGGTGTGAGCGCGTCCGTAGGTGTGTCTGAGCGCAGCCTCTGCGGAGGCAATAGAAGAGGTGAGTGAGTGTTTCCCCTTCATCCCCACTGGGTGAGGGGAGAGAGTGACAGCAGATCGTGGTTCTCCAAAATTGCAAAATGGAATATCTCGAATGGACAGTGCCAGAAAACAGTGCAGCGCTGATAGTGAAACCTGTGGCAAAGAAAGCGATCCACAAGCCAACGTTTCGCTCATTGGCAATCAAAATCTGGAATGTGGTAGGGAAGGTGAAGATCGAGGACTATGAGGACAACCTGTTCCTATTCAAGTTCGATAAGGCGGAGGAGGCAGAGAGAATAATCCGAGATGGTCCGTGGAGTATCATGGGGCATCACATCGTGGCTAGAATCTGGCCAACATGGCTAGCCTTCAAAGAGGTAAATATGCAGATCGGTGACTTTTGGATTCAATTTCATGGAGTTCCCCCAGACGGTATGGTTTTGAACAATATTTTTAAGTTTGGGGCAAGGGTAGGGAAGGTGAGAGCAGTTGAAAATCCAAGGAGGAATGGGAATATTACTCGAAGTTTCCTACGAGCTCGGGTAGAGGTGAATCTAGCTGAACCTCTGATCTGTGGTTTCTACATTGTTAGGCGAGATGGCTCAGAAAATTGGGTGGATATTAAGTATGAGAGGCTAATACACTACTGCTACACATGTGGAAGGGTAGGACATGAAACAAAGAACTGTGACCAAGCAGTAGGAATGCCCTATGGAGGTGGTATGGGAGTACCGGGAGCACGAGTGATAATAGAGGTGGTGCATGTAGATAATTTGGAAGAAATGCTACGAAGAGAGGAAAGTAGGGGGCAGTTTGATAGGGGAACAGCTACTGATGAAGGGTCAAACAATGTGAACAATGAAGAAAATATGAATACAGGAAGTGATGAGGAAATGGCAGGGAACAAAGAAGGGTGGGAGAATGGGAGCTATATGGAACCAGTAGAGCCAAACAGATTTAGTGTGGGAAGGGAGAATATACAGAGGTCAATTGAAGCAGTGGAAAAGGGCCGAAATAAAGATGAAAAAACAGAGAGGCCTAAACAAAAAATGAGAAGAAGTAGAGCAAGGGGTTCTCTATCCAAGAGTGCTCACGCAGTTAGCTCATCCAGTATAAAGTGTATAGTGGAGCTTCCACTGGAAGAAACTGGAGAAGGAAAAAATGCAGTGGAGAATAGATTGGTACTGTGGACACCACCCATGGAGGAGGAGGAGTTAGTAGGGAAATTAAAGGGAGTAAACTTGAAAAGAGGAGGTGATGGAAATTGGCCCTCTCCAGATGCAAAGAGAAGGAAATTTGCTCACCGGGAAGAAAAGAAAGCAGCTGAACTTATCCCACTGGGTGAATGCTCCTTTCAAGTGGGAAAATCTCCACCAAGAACGGGAAAGGGCAGGAAAAGGAAGCTGAATATAGCAAGAGGAAGGAGCTTGGAAGGGTTGGTGGAGGTACCTATTGGTGTGGTGAATACTATGGAAAACACAATGAAGCCAATGAAGTGGGGCAGTAGAGACCCTGAGCTAAATGAAAAGGGGCATGGTGGCTGGCCGAAAACAGCCACCATGAAGCCATGAGTGTTATAGCTTGGAACTGTCAAGGCCTAGGTGCTACCTTGACAGTTTGACACTTAAAGCACCTAGTAAAGAAATACTCACCTGATATAGTTTTCCTCTCAGAAACAAGAATGAAAAGAGGGAAAATAGAAAGAATAAGAAGAAAATTAAAGTTTGTTGACAGCATGTATGTGGACCCGATTGGGCTCTCTGGTGGCTTAGCTCTGTGGGTAGTAGCGACTGTAAATGTGGTGTTTGTGAGTAATACGAGAAATTATATGCAAGTCAAGGTGAACTATAAAAGTGGAAATTTATGTGGATATGTCACATTTGTGTATGGACCCCCAGAAAAGAAGGATAGAAAGGATTGGTGGATCAGAATCTCCTGCCTAAATCCTGGTGCTAATACCCTATGGATGATGATGGGAGATTTCAATGATTTGTTGTATAGCTCGGATAAAGTTGGGGGAAGGAGCTGTGCCTATAGAGATATGAGGAACTTTCAGAATTTTATGGATGAGCTGGGAATGATGGAGATTGAATTAAAAGGGGGGAGTTTTACTTGGTTCAACAAGAGGGAAGGGGAGGACTTCATAAAGGAAAAGCTAGACAGGGTGATTTGTAACCTAAGCTGGAATAACTCTTTTCCAAAGGCTCAGGGATTTATTTTAGAGGCAGTAGGATCAGACCACTGCCCGGTACTGTTCTACGCTGAATATGCTAAAACCAAAACGCCTTGGAGATTTAGATTTGAATGTAGCTGGGTGGATGAACCTGAGTTTTTGCAGCTGATCCAGGAAAACTGGAATGGGGAAGGCAGTAAAAGTGATTTAATCGCAGACCTGGAAGGAAACTTGGGGAAAATAAGGAAAATATTGGTAAAATGGAGTAGGGAGAAGTTCTCAAATAACAAAAAGCTAATGGATGAGCTGCTCAAACAGTTTAGGCAGTGTTACAATGGTGATTGGGGCCTGGAGGAAGCTTGGAGGGCAGGAGAGATTGCTACAGCACTTGAAGCATTATGGGAAAAAGAAGAAAAGTACTGGGCGCAGAGATCGAGAATTCAATGGCTAAAGTTTGGAGATCAAAATACAAGATTCTTTCATCAAACCACAATGCAAAGAAGGAGAAGGAACAAAATTTTAAGAGTGCAAAATGAAAATGGTGACTGGCTAGAAACTCAAGAAGACATAGGGAATGCCTTTGCCAAGTATTACAAGGATTTATTTGCCACAGAAGGGCAACGGGACTTCAGCTTAATTCTACAATTTGTGGAGAAAGTAGTTACAGAGGAGATGAACAAAGATGTCTTGCTACCAATAACAAAGGAAGAAGTGAAGAATGCAGTCTTTCAATTGGGTGCACTAAAAGCTCTAGGACTTGATGGCTACTCAGGAATTTTTTATCAAAAAGCTTGGGAAGTGGTTGGTGAACAACTGGTCTTTTTAGTACAACAATTCTTTGAGAAAGGCCTCTCATTGGAAAGGATAAATGTAACAGATCTGGTCCTAGTTCCTAAGATGGAAAATGCAGAGATGTTAAGTCAGTTTAGGCCTATAGGTCTGTGCAACTTCTCATACAAGATATTCTCCAAAGTAATGACAAATAGAATGAAGGGGTTGATGAATGAGATCATATCGCCAAACCAGCGAGCCTTTGTCCTAGACAGGCTGATCTTTGACAACATTTTGATAGTGCATGAGGCTTTTCACTATCTATTGGTTAAAAGTGGAAAGAAATCTGAAATGGCCTTGAAGCTTGACATGAATAAGGCTTACGACCAAGTGGAATGGGATTTCCTACTTGAAGTGCTAGGAAGCATGGGATTCAGCAAACAATTTGTGGAAAAAATATATAATTGCATCTGTTCTGTTCAGTTTAATCTACTGCTATCAGGGAAAATAGTAGCAAAGGTTCAGCCTAAAAGGGGTTTGAGACAAAGGGACCCCTTATCCCCTTATTTGTTCATTATAATCTCAGATGTGTTGTCACGAACCATTAATTTTTGTGCTGAAGCTAAAGTAATCAAAGGCATACGGCTAAGCAAAAACTCACCAATGATCACACACTGTTTCTTTGCGGATGATTCTGTCTTCTTTTTGCGTGTGAGCAAGGAAAATGTGGAAATGTTGAAGAAGATCATTGACATATACTGTGATGCCTCGGGGCAGCGGGTAAATTTTCAAAAATCATGTGCTTTCTTCACTAGCAACACTTCAGATGAGAAGAGGCGGTTAGTAACTCAGATTTTGAGAGTGGAGGAGGCAGAAGATCCAGGTAAATACCTGGGGCTGCCTGTAATGTGGAAGCGTTCTAAAGTGGAAGCACTTGGTTTTATTAAAGATAAGGTGAGGAAGAAAATACAAAATTGGAAGCAACGCCTCCTAACTACAGCAGGGAAAGAAACAATGATTAAGGCAGTGGCTAGTGCTATCCCAGTGTTCCCAATGTCCTGTTTTTTATTCCCTATCGCCACATGTAAAGAGCTAGATAGTATGCTAGCTAAATTTTGGTGGGGCCAAAAGGAAGCTGAAAACAGGATCCACTGGGTGAATTGGAAAGCAATGACAGATTCAAAAAAGGAAGGAGGCTTGGGGTTCAGGGACTTCCACTGTTTCAACAAAGCTCTATTGGCCAAACAAGGGTGGAGAATATTGAATGAGCCTAATGAACTATGGGTCAAGATTATCAAAGGAATATACTACCAGAAGGGAAGCTTTCTTGAAGCCATAAAAGGGGGTAGGCCTTCATGGGCCTGGGTAAGCTTGCTAGAGGGAAGGACTTTACTGAAAGACCAAATTTGCTACAATATTGGTGATGGTTTACACAACAAAATATGGAATGACCCTTGGATCCCATCCTTACCGTCATACAAGCTGTTTTCAGTGTGCCCAAATCAGGAGGCAAGTGAGTGAACTGTAGCAGAATTGATTTACCAACAGCGATGGAACCTGGAGAAAATAAGGGGACTTATCACGGAAGAGGAAGAAAAAACAATAAAAAAAATCATGCTTCCCAGATGGCCAAAAAGGGACAGACTTGTTTGGACTGCAGCCAGAAATGGAATTTATACTGTTAAAGGAGGGTATAGGAAGGCAAAGAGCAGTGTAAAAGCACCCCTAAAGCAACCGTGTAGCTCATTGGGCGTGGATAAAATGTTGTGGAAAGAAATATGGAAGCTAAAAGTACCAATGAAAGTCAAGTTCTTCTTATGGAAAGTGGTGAGTGGTGCTGTACCAACTCAAGAAGCTTTGTGGAAAAAAAGGTGCATTCATGATCCCAATTGTCAACTGTGTAATGCTGAACCTGAAACAATTGAACATCTCCTATTGCTGTGTAATAGAACTAGGGTGGTGTGGTTTGGCTGTGCTCTTTGGCTAAAAATAGAAGAAATGAAAATAACCAGAATGGATAGATGGATGATGGAGCTGCTAAGGGATGTGGAGTGTACAGAGAAAGCAAAAGCCTTATTTTCTTATCTGCTATGGCAGATCTGGAAAGCAAGGTGTGCATTCATCTTTGAAAATAAAAACTATGATCCCATGAACATAATACAAATTGCCACAGACCTGCTGGAATCTTTCTGGCATGTCAATGGATGGAATAACAGTAGTAGAGATAGCAAAGAAACAGGTGGAAAGGATAAAAATGCTGGGTGGGGAGGAGAGACTGAAGTGGAAGGCATCATTTTTAATTGTGATGGTGCTTATGATGAAACAAAAAGGATGGCTGGCTTGGGGCTGGTTGGAAGGAACATATTGGGAGAGCCCTTTTGCCTGTCAGGTGAACTCTGCGAAGCCTCCTCCCCCTTCAAGGCAGAAGCGAAAGCAATGCTGAAAGGATTAGAAAGGTGTGTTGATATGGGCATAGAATCTATTCTGATGAGATCAGATTGTCTTTCACTTGTTCAAGCTGTGAAAAAAGAAATCCAATGCCCAGAGTGGGAAGTTTTGAACATAGTGGAGGAAATTGTTAATCTAGGCAAAACTCTTAGGCATGTTGTCTTTGAGTGGATTCCTAGAAAATTCAACTTAGCTGCTGATTGGTGTGCAAGAGCAGCTGTAAGGGAGATGTGCTCGCAAGAGTGGGTTGAAAAACCCCCTTCTCCTTTACTGAAAATCCTAGCTGAAGACAGGTGCAAGGCTGGGAAGTGATAAAGATTTGAACTCATTTTGGTTTTTTTGTGTTTTTTGCTTTAGTTTCTATGCTGGTTTATGTCTGATATGCCTTCGGGCTTAGCTAGATTCAGTTTGTTGTGCTTACTGATAGAGAAAGGATTACTGATACAGATTGGTATTGATGTAAAGAATTGATGTTTACTGATTTTGAGGATGGAATGAGAAATGATCCGTTTTTGTTGCCAAAAAAAAATATTATGAATGAAAATTTTAACATTTCACATGAAAACTGTTTTTAATAGTAGTTACACGATTTACAATGAGAATTAAAAGAATGTTTGAATGTTATTAATGTAAGAAATAAATAGTAGAGTAACATTTTGTATTCCTTCCCCAATTTTATAATTCGGCATCTGAGCTCGTTGGTCACGAGCCTGTTTAACATCTTTTCACTTTTTTTAAATATATCAAATTAAAACAATTAATTTTTTATATGGTCTTTGAAAAGTATTTTGTATGTGAAAAATAACATAAGTCTGATATTGAAATTGAAAAGAAGAAGGATTGGAGAAATGAAAACAAGTATGTGTATTTATATGACACACAAGAATTGAAAATAAGTGTTTGAGTTGAATTTTTTTTCTAAAACATGAAGGAAAATAAAGATTTATTATAATATAATGTATAAAATAAATAATAAGAAAAATTATGTTTCAATAATATTTTTTCTATTTCCACATTTTGGTATTTTTATGGGATACATAATCAACAAGAAAAACAAATTTAATGCAAAAAATAACACTTATATTTTTTTTATTTTTTTGAAAAAGCGGAAAACAATTAAATAAGTTTGGCCTGAAAAATGGGAATAAGGTTTGTTCTAAATAAAAACAAAGGTAGAAATAAAATGAAGATATAAATCACATCATCAACATGTTTCACACATAAAATAAATGTTGAACCAGCAGCTCAGCTCTTGAATTAAGATTTAGAAGGTGGATATGAACTGAAGCATGCATACTCATAGTAGATTGGAGGGGCCTGGTGACCTATAGAGTAGAGCAGATATCATTTCTACACTCATTGTTTCGGAGACAGTGAATGGTGTGACCGCCTGTACATTCTCAGTCGATTGTTCTAGCAACCACGAGAATGGATAGAACCAAAAGAAACGGTCGACCCTGTCTCCATCTCAATGAAGCTACTGTGTGCTCAATTTGGAAAGGTTAAGAATAAATTCGATAGTTTTAATTGAATTTGCAGTAATTGTCGGCAGCTGCACAAATGAAATACAACAGAAGAAAAGGATCCTCTCACTTTGACTTGCTGTAAGCATCACATACACTTGGCCCATTTTCTTTGGAAATCACTCAAATGTGAAAAAGTTCCAATAATGAAGGAGAAGCGTGAGTGTGCCATTTTCTTGCTGGTACTTGAGAGGACGTCCCAGAGTGTTAGGGCAGATTGGAATATTATATCAAATATTGTAACTGAACGCAGTCAAAATCGGCGCCGCCCCAAAGGTGACAAAGATGAGGGTCCCACCGAATTGAATCCTGCATTCTTCCATATGTTGAATGTTCCACTGTTTTACTGTTTAAAATAACGGCCTGAGCAACTAATGAAGGAAATTAAACTCCAGATAATTGACTAATATAGACATTGACCAGTGAAAGTGTAAGTTTGAAGTTTGTTAATGTCTAGGTAATGGCATATCATTTAACGCATTTT
>QFDD01005546.1:0-14903 GCA_006871305.1 Vachellia collinsii | reverse complement strand
TTTTTTCTACAAATTTTCTTTACATCCTCGTTCCCCCAAATCCAACATAGGGCAAAGATGGAGAACACGTTGTTGAGAACGATGAGCTCGCATCGAAACGGCTCAGGTCTCTTATCACTAATCAAAACGCTGTCGCTTAAAGTCATCATCTGTCACTGTGGCTGTAACGAGAATCTATCCGATGAGCATCGGATAGCTCATCGGACATGGAATGTGATTATGCGAACGAGGGTGAGACCAAACTGATCATCATCAACATTCCAATTTTGCTCCTGAGTCCGCGAAAATCTATGGTCTTCAGCGGGATTCTTCGATGAAAACCGTGGTAGTCAAAAGTCCCATTAATCTCTTGAACTCTCAATCATCATCTTCACTTGCTCTTTATTTTCTTCCTTCGCGTTGTCGAAGAAACCACAATTTTCTCCTCTTGTCTGGTAGAAAATGTAGTCATGGCTCTAAAATCCCCCGATTTTTTTCCTTGAGAGCTTCTTGTGCTCCTAACTCTGCCATTTACGGCGGATGGGATGATTTCGAAATCGCTAGTGCCTCGGAGCGAACCGGTGAGTCTGATGTGCTTCGTAACCTTCTCATTTCTGTGGGACTTGATGATAGGAAGAACATTTTCGTTTTTCTGTTGGGCCTCGTGTGTGCATTGGCAATTTCTAGGGTTAAGGTTTCGTCCATAATTCTGCTTCCAGCTTCTGTGTTGGTTTTTGCCACTGGTTTTACTGTAGGGTTTTTTCGTGATGTAGCATTCATTTTCGATGATGTAAGGGCAGGTAGAAGTAAGGAACAGGTAAAGGATGAAAATTTGAACTTGTCTGCTGAGAAATTGAGAAGCCTGGTGAAATTTTTTGATGAACTTGATTTTGAAGTTAATAACTTAAAGAGTGATGTGCAAAGTGCTATCAGAAATAATAAAATTAAAGTTGGAGATTTGGATGGTTATGTTAAAGTTGCGGATTCCATAAAACTATCAGCGTTAAATGCTAGGAATATTGTCACTAATTTAATCGAAAGTGAGGAAAGCTCTAGTCGGGTTTTGGTTGGGAAACATAAGCCTGGTAGAAGAAAGAAACAAGTTGGTGAAATTGGGTCCTGGATGCTGCAATCTATTGGTAATTTGATTGGAGAAAATTTGCCAGCCTCCAAATCAGCTAAAGTTAGAGAAAATGTCACACAGGAGACAACTAATAAAGAATTTTTTCAAACTCAAGGGAATGATAATACTCCTCTAGGTAAAGGTGGATCTTTAAATTCAGACCATGAGCGTAAAGCATATGGCAGTTTGGACACTTCTCCTGATTCTTTGAGTATGTCTGACTTGGGAGTTGATAGAAAAGGCACTTCAAATGCAAGTTTTGAGAAAGAAATTTTGGATTCAGGTGAACAAGACAGGAGCGCCAAAAGATTTTCTGACAAAAAAGAATATAGACACCGCCAGAACAATAGATTGCAATTCTCAAATAGCCACATCTTCTCTATGAAGTTGAATTCCAGCAGCATTAGAGACGTATGGGAATCTCATGATAATCTGCTCGATTCTGAATGCACAGGAAGTGAATCATCCTTTGTGCATGAGCAGATGATCAACAGAGCTCATGAAACTCACAAGGCTTCTCATAAGAAGAGGGAATATGGATCATATGGGTCTCAATATACAAAAAATGAGGAGAACAGTGATAATCAAGGCAATGTTCCCAATGACTTGCTTACACGCGAGAGTGAATTGAATGTCTCTTCAACTTCAAAGATTTCTGATGATATGATGTTTGATAGGTATCTTGCTGAAGCAACAGACCTTTTAAAGCAAGCCAAAGAGTGTATGAAGGGTAGGCGTGAAGAAGATCAAGCTGATGTCATGTTGTATAAGTCTGCCAATTTACTTTCGAGAGCTGTAGGCTTAAAGCCCATGAGTTTATTGGCTGTAGGCGAGCTAGGAAATACTTATCTTCTCCATGGAGAATTAAAGTTAAAGAGTAGTCGTGATGTTAGAATGCTTCTGTCTGGAAGCATCACTTCATCATCTGGAAAACAAAGTAGAATACTGAATAGACTGCAAAACAAAATCACCAGTGAAGAAAATCTTGCACCTATGTTAATTGATGTATGTGAGGAGTGCGAAGGGCTACTTATAGAGGCAGGCAGAAAATATAAGCTGGCATTGTCAATTGATGGAAATGATGTGAGAGCCCTGTATAATTGGGGCCTTGCTTTGTTTTTCCGTGGGCAATTGATAGCAGATATTGGACCGGTATGCATTTTAGTTGGCATTATGACATTATATGTTTCAGATATTCAATTGAGAGTTCTCTTATTTCCCTCGGAACTTTGTATGAGAACTATATTCAGTCTTACATGTTAACTTTTATTAGAACCTGGTATAATAGGTCTTGTCATTCTGCTCTTGGCTGGCATAAGAAATCCTGCCATTTTGACATGCTGAATTTTTCTGCTAATGCTTGGTTTCAAAATTTAATTGATCTCTTTTCAAATGTTACAGGCTGCAGCTTACGAGGCTGACAGAGTGTTCTTAGCTGCAATTGACAAATTTAATGCAATGTTATCCAAAGGCAATATTTATGCTCCCGATGGTAATATTTCTGTGTATTCAAAATTTTGGAATTGTCTGAGATACTGGTGTTTCATATATTATGGTATGAAGTTGGCAAAAAAAAAAAATATATATATTATGGTATGACATACTTGGGTATTCATAATGTTCATGTTTTGTATGGCAGTTGATGGTATTTTACGTTTCAGTGATACATGAGAGGATTTGGTCGACCATAGTAATCATTATATATTCCAATATAAGCATGTTTTATAGTATGATTTCAGGTCAATGTAGTCATGTTTGGTTGACCATAACCATGATAATAGTGTCTCCCATGATAATCATCATTCCTAAAGAATTGGGAATCTAGATCCATGACCGTAAATATGCCAATCCTTATTCCCGCCTCTCCGTTTACTTCATTGACATCATTTGACAAAATTCTATCTTTAGACGTTATAATTGTGAAATCCACCTATGTTTTGTAGATAAAGGAGGAATGTGTTAGGCCTTTAATAGCCAATGTAAAACTCTGTCAAATTTATATGAACATCAATCAACAAAGTCATTTTCTTTGTGGTCCATTATATTCTCTATCACTCCATTTCATTACATGGCTGTCATTTCTAACAACCAAACGGGGCATACGTTATCGCCCTCAATGGACAGTGTTATGGACATAGCACATACCTGATGTAAAAAGTAATTGAATAGATCATCTTTTTGTGGGAACAAGTGCATTGTGGAGACTAGTTCAGGTATTTCAAAAGATACACACATCATTATCACCCAAAAAAAAAAAAGATACACGCATCATAGTCCATGGAACACTAACATTAGACAGTGACTTCATTACAAGTTTATCTTCCAGTTGATTGCCATGCACGAACTGCTTCTTTTACAGCCTCTCACTTTTATTCTTTTAGCCATTTCCTTTGGTTGGTTAGAGCATTTCTAGATAATTTCTTGTGTCAGAAATTGATTCGGACTTTGTTAAAATTTACAGCTTTGTTCAGATGGGGTGTGGCCTTGCAGCAAAGGTCTCGCTTGAGGCCATCCAGTAGCAAGGAGAAGGTGAAATTGCTGCAACAAGCTAAAAGGTTGTATGAAGATGCCCTTTACATGGACTCTGATAACATCCAACTAAGGGACGCGTTATCTACATGCATCACTGAGCTCAAATTTAGGCAATTGTGATCAGTTCATTGAAAGAGTCCATAATAACAAGCCCTATCATACTAGAGAGAATTATTTGTTCATTGAAAGAGTTAACAATAACAGGCTTTATCTCATTATATCATATTGGCTACATGGATAATACGATATGAAAATAAAGCAGATGCTTCATTTGTTGTTATTTTGCAAAATTTTTGGGGTTGATATTGTTATTTGCTAGTTACCTGCTCGTTGGTGTTGGTATTTGTCATCTGTCACTTGGGACGCACAGATTCATTTGACGACTGATAATAACATTGTTAGCTGAGGATACTGATACATTTTGGGTAACAAGAAGGGTCCCTTTTGATGTGGAATATAAACAATAAGACATTCAGTGAAATGGAATGGAGAGAAAATAAAATATTAAAAAATAATTTTCTAAAGCATATGGAAAGGGTCTTTGGTTGAATAAAAAGTAATTAAAAATGACACTTGCTGTTAACTAATGATCACATAAATCTCCCTAAGGTGATTTTTTTTTTTTTAATTTGTCCTATTAGGATGCAGTCTCTAAGTTAGTCTTAGCAGAAGCAACCAAATATCTTTTCTACTAAATATCTTTGAGAGGGTTATCTCTAATTGAGTCTATACTTAAGTCTAATTAATCGAATAGTTATATTAAAAAAATAGTTTGTAATTGGAATCATAACTGGTCTATATATAATTTAAAGCGTTTAATAATGAAAAGAAAACAAGTATAAGTAATCTAATAACTTCTATTGGAGGTAAATAGGATCAAATAGTCTTCCAAGGATCAAATGTCCTATTAACATTAGTAATTGATATTATATTATAAATACACGTTTGGTAGGGATTTTGTGAGATCCAATTCTTAAAAATTTTGATATCACATTACATAAGCAAGATGGATTGCCTAAAAACACAAAACATTCTAATCACTACCACAGAATATAGCTTTTCAATGTGAGCCATTTAAGCTAAAAAAAATGGAACGGAACAAGTTCTCATCTCTTATCTATTCCTTTTGCTTCCCTTATATTCTCATTTTCATTCTCTAACAAAGTCAGGCTGTAGTTACAATTTTAAAAACGGTGTTTACATTGTTCCCATCCTAGTCCCGACCATATTGGGATGGGACAGACCTCTCATAATGAATATTGGAATAAAATAATTCCAAGACAGATACGCAATAGGGGCTCGATGAGGTTCGGGATTGGACATGGGATATCCTGTTCCATCCCGATCTTATGGGTTGTCCCTTTTTAACTTTACTTCCCTTGCCAAACTTTCGCTCTCACAAACATAATCAGTGATTCAATGTGGGATCATGACCTATAAAATTCAATACAATTTAAATTGTTTAGGAAAAACAGGAAGAAAAATGAGAATATAAATAAATTATCACAAACCACACACAAACACACGCATACTAGTGGTAGTTTGTATTGAAGGGAAGTGAGATACAGAGGATCACATGGAGGAGGAAGTTTAAATGTAAAAGAGAGTGTTAATGCAATGGAGGAGGCTGATGGAGGACAACAACGGCAACGATTGGTTTGGGTCAAAGGATCAAAGTAGCAAGTATTGGTGGCAGGAGGGCATACATAGTGATACCATTCATATGTATCACAATCTCCATTCACTTTACACGCATCCTCTTCCCCTGAAAAATCATACATTAACAAATACTATCATTATTCTCAATAATATATATATATATATAAACAAAAAAAAATTATTTGATTAATACATTGTCGTAGGAATAAGTTCTAAGAGCTAATACTCGTATTTAATTAGGTGGTAGAAGTAGGAAATATCATCAACTAGTAGTAATTATCATGAAAAATTATTGCATGTAAATTTGTTTAACTTGATGTAAGCATGCATTTTTTAATTGGATTGATAAAGCTAAAGGACCAAATTTAATAAATCCTTGAATCAATTAATTTCTCCTGTTTTTTTTTTCCTTGGTAAAAGATCGAACTAGAGCCCAACTTGAAGTCTGATATATTTTCTCAGATGGATTGGGTTTGACAGCTTATGGTTCAGTCCGATTCAGTAGAAATCGAAGGTTAAGTTGGATTGGACTTGGTCTACAAGACTTGTGAACTGGTTCAGGTAGTTGAGGATCTTACATTCCCTTTTTTCTTTCATTTTTCTCTATAAAAGGCCAAAAATTAAACATGATATACACAATTACCATAATTTCAATCAATCACACAAAAAATTTAAATAGTATTTTTTTTCATTTTTAAATAAAATTGTAAAAAATTTAATACAAAAGTATAATTTGAAAAATCAATTTTTTCGTCTCTATAACAGCAACTTGTAACTCGACTCTACATTGTAACTCTACACAATTCAATACTTGTACTTTTGACGCAGTTGTAACTTAGTTTTTCCATTTTATAGTTCAGTCTATGTACTTTATTATATACATTATTTAATTTTTTAAAACATATAGAATGAATTATAAAAGAATAGTTAAAACTGTAAAAATTCAGTTGTAGTGAATTAAAGTGGGGGGAATGACATCGAGAAGACAGTGAGAAGCAATAGCAATATGAAGCAGCTGGACTGAAACTTCTTTAGTGCCATCCTGTGATTGTTTCAGCTTTCTCACCGTTTTTTATTTTTCTGCTCATTCGAGATAGAAGGATGGAAAAGCCAATTTATATACATGGCAATACACTATATAATTGCATTATTATTAATAATAATTTCCAATAAATGTGCAACAATATTATTCACTATTTTATACCCATGGATTTTATTTCCATTCTTTTGCTGCCCGATTTATAGCTTATGATTCAAACCAATGATTTTCTTTGGTATTCTTTCTTTATTGAGTTTGATTTGATCATAACTAATGTCCACAATGTTTGATCATGCATGCCCATGACCACGGATTTATCTGGTGCATAAATACATGAACATATTTTTTATTATATTCCATGAACAAATAAATACCATGTCTCAATGAATTGAAATGCTCCGTGTAAAGTAAAAACAAAATCAATCTATATGTTGGGTTCTTATAGTCCAACTAATAATACCAAATAAATAGGAAATACTCCCTCCACACTTAAATCTATATCACTTATTTGTATAATTTGATTAAATTAATAATATCAAGTTAAGTTAGTTTATATATATGTGTACATATTTTTCTAAAACAACTTCATCATCTTTCTTAAAATAGAGAGTTAAAACGTATCCACTATCTTAATGTCAATTGAATCTAGCACTTTAATTTTATTTGTGGTTTATCTAACTCCCTGATGTTGTTTGCTTTTAGTATTTGCAATAACTTAATTTTATTTATTGTGTAACCATCACATTAAATTGTAAATATTATATAAGATTAAAATGTCGGATGTAATTAAAAAATAATAGTTTAATAATTGGGTAGATAAAAAAATAACAAACGATGCTAAATGCACCGTGAAAGTTAAGGTACGGAGTGCTGTTGAGAAATGATTAATGCTGCTTTATATGTAAATAAAAAACAAGTGAACGTAGTATGATTTGTAAAGCTAGTTAAAATATATTTGTACGTAATTGGCAAAAAAAAAAATATATATTTGTACGTAAAAATTAATTTGAAAATTAAAAATGAAACAAGAATGGCGGAGTTTCCAGACTCACCGCGGGTTCTTGAGGTTATGACTATTATGTAAGTGTTGGGTGCGTCTGATATCGGCTCCCCTGAAGCTTTTCTGAAGCAAACGATGAGTCAAATTGCATGCCCGAGAGCTGAATCTACTCCCCATCGCCTCTACGACTTTGCCAAATTGGCTCTCATCAAGATTTTCGCTCACCCCTATGCCACGGTACTCGCCTCCTCACGCCCATCAATCTCTGTGTGTGTGTGTGTGTTTTATTTTCCCGCGTTGGTTCATCTCCCTCGCTTGCAAGAATTCTTCCATTCATGTATCTTGTCTTGTTCTTTGGTCCTCGAAGGTGTGTGACTTGTATTGTGGAGGCGGAGCTGATGCTGATAAGTGGGACGAAGCTCAAATCGGTCACTATATTGGAATTGGTATCGAACTGTGACATTTCATCACCTGTTGGTTGTGGTTGGTTTCTACTTAAGTTTCAGTAAATTGACCGTGCATTTGTTGTTATAGATGCGGCGTCCTCTGGGATAAGCCAGATACGAGAAGCGTGGGAGAGCCAGAGGAAGGCTTACACTACAGAGTTCTTTGAGATTGATCCCTGCACGGTGAGGTTTTTCTCAATTTCCTTCGAAAATTTATCCGTGCATTTCCTATGTAGTTGGCTTGGATTATGTTCTTCATTTTAAATTTATGATGCTCTTTTTTTAATCCTTCGATAACTTTTCGCTTCTAATTTCTTCTCTGTGAGGAGTAATTGTTATTCTTTAGAATTATGTTATAAGAATACGAAAATTTATCTTTGGTGCAAGAGCTCATTTACACCTTTGAGCCGCTGAGATTCTCGTTTCCGAGTTTTCATTTCTAGTGGTTTTTCAGAAGTCGCTGTTCATAAGCAAGAGATACCTCTTGTTTAAGTATTGCATGCCTGGGGTGCTTGGAACTGTTTCCTCATTCAGAAGATTCTGACATTTGCTGACCTACTGTTTTTATGCAAAGCTAAAATATGCGAAGATTACTCAATATTGCAGTGTGTCATTGAAATATTAGGGGGGAAACTAATATTTTCTGACACAGTTTTCTTGTCTTTCTGATGCTAAAAAATTGATGACGATGTTATTTATTGATTTTGGGAAAGGCTACTCTGATAAGTGTCAATTGACTTGTATTATTTTATCCCCATGCTGGGGTGGGAAGTGAGGACAGTAAATGTAGTTGTGACTACCGGATGTTAGTTGAGGAATATTATAAGGTCATTGGTGGTAAGAGTGGAAAAATTTTATTGTTGATAATCTTGAGGTAGCAGCTAGAGGTGTACTGTTTTGTTTCCTTTTATCTCTCGCACGCAATATAATCTGGTAGACTTGCGGCAAATGATGAGGAAGCAAGAGCCAGGCAATGAAATTGATTGCATGCAGATGATAAGTCACTTCAATAGAAGACATGGCGAGGGAGAATCAGTTGGAAAGAACCAGGCATCTTAACAAAGAAAAGTAGAAACTAGAGAAAAGACTTGTAGAATGATGAGAGAGACTGACTAAAGATGAATATGGATTGAATGGGCTGGGAGAATTGATACAGATCTAATCTCATGTTTGGCGATGAAGCTTGCAATGCCTATATGTTATTGTATTTCTCTAATTCTTGCTCTATTTTTCTTCTTTTTTCCATTAATGAATATGCTTTTATCATTGTGACTTTATGGTTTTCATTTCCTCATCAGTTACAACATTACAACCATGAAACTAGCCGGGAATTTTTGTCACGTCTCCTTTTCCAATATTTCTATAGTAACATTTATACATGACAAGAGCCAGGGAAGTATGCACTTTTGACGTGAATTCAATTTTACCTTCATTTACCTCCCATTAAAAGAAAAAAGGGAAGAAATGTAAGTTGGTTATTTTATTGTTACTTGTTCTGAATGCAATATCAGATTACTCTGTAATGTTGGAATTGATGAAGTGTATATCATAACATGAAGACCTATATGTGACTACAACAATGTATCATGTTAGCTGTGCGGGAAAAAATATGGGGAAGAGGAACTGTATTTAATATTATTATCATTATTAACTTCTCCTTTCAAATTTTTTGACAGGAGAATATAGAAATGCATCTGCAGGAGAAGACCAATAAGGCTGATCTTGTCTGCTGTTTGCAGCATTTGCAGGTTTCCTTCATTCTCTTGAAGTAAAATTTAGAAAAATGGTTGAGGTGGCGGGTCCTAAGAAACGTGTTTGTAATCACAAAATTTCTATCTGGAGCTTTTATTTTTATTGGTCTTTAGGATCTCTCTTCTCTTCTTTCATTTTCTTTTCTCTGAATAACCTATCCTCATGCAGTTGTGTTTTGAGAGCGAGGAGAAAGCAAGGATACTTCTGCATAATGTATCATCGTTGCTGAAACCGGGGGGTTATTTTTTTGGTATTACTCCTGACTCATCTACCATATGGTATGAGACATGTGATTGCCAAAAGCCCCTTCTTGGATTTAGTTGCATGTACCATTCTTTTGGTTTTATTAGTATATTACTCATTTAGGAGGGAGGTTTCTTTGCTTGTCTGTCATTTAATATGGTTGTTCAACCATGTGCTTGATATATGTTATCATGACTACTATTTTATTGATTTTTTAATCCTCATGTATGTTCTTTTGATTTTTAGGTTTTAAATGCCTTGTGTCTGGTTTCTTAATATGTACTACCATTTTTTTATGCTTAATTTGGGGTTCAAGTATTTTCTTCATTTTGGAGCTTTTTCTGCCAAATAACGAGGCTGAAGGTTTACTCCCTTTCAGTTCAGCAGTAATCTTGGCATTTCATGAAATGCGAGTTTTATTTTCTCAAGTGCAGTTCCTTCTTTCTATCCAATATGAGCCAAAAAAGGATAGATAACTGTCTAATGAGAGCCTACATGATAAATCCCGATTTACACAAGTAATGATATTTTTATATGGATTTTTCTTCTATTTATTATTTGCCTGTTTGGTTTTAGTTGTTTCTATCTATGGGTTCCGCTGTCATCTATTGTAACTCTCTATTGCTTTGGTCATCATTACTGTTTTTTAGATAAGTCACTTGACATTAACACGAATTTTGTGTGAGATCATTATAACAAACATAATGGATAATGTTAAATCAGCGGTTCTTTCTTCCTATATATGACTATTTAGGGCTAAGTACCAGAAGAATGTTGAAGCTTATCACAACAAAAGCAGCAGCATGAAACCGAACATTGTTCCCAACTGTATTCGGACAGAGAATTACATGATTACTTTTGAAGTTGAAGAAGAAAAGTACATGTCTTTACCGCTAATCAACTGCTTCCTGCTTATTCTTCTTTGATTTAATTTAGTAAGAAGTCGTTCCATTTGAATATGTGTTTTGTTACCAGGTTCCCACTGTTTGGAAAGAAATATCAGCTGAAATTCTCTAATGATGTCTCTGCAGAAACCCATTGCTTGGTTCACTTTCCAAGCTTCATCAGGTTGTTACCTTATTCCATAACCTATAATCGACAATGAGTTATTATGTTAGTTGATATTATGTTGATGCCAGTTTCTGATGTTACTGACCATTTACTGATTTCAAGTGTGAAGGCTTAGTTGCCATTTTCTTTAGACTGTTTTTTTAGGCTACGGATGTAAAGAATAACAATAATTTTAAAGTTGACTTTGTAATAGCTGAATGGGAAATTGACATCTTTGGAGATAAATGTATTATAAATTTTGGAACTGATAAAAAGCAGTGATGGGGGGTGCCTAAACATCGCTGACATGATGTTGCCTGCTTGCTTATTAATCAGCCCATACCTGTTTCGTACTTCTGATTTACTTTTAACTGCCTATTGCTTCCGTTTGATGCAACTCAGGTTGGCAAGAGAAGCAGGCCTTGAGTATGTGGAGATTCAAAACTTGACTGAGTTTTATGATGACAACAGGTACTACCTCATTTTGTTAGAAAATTAAAGATTTTAGAATTGCATAATCAGAGGCTGAGCCTTTTGAATCTTTCAATTGAATGTTCGTTGTTAGTATATTTGGAGTTTGCTATGCTGTTTATTCACGCTAATTTTTTTGGATGCTGAAAGAGCACAATTTGCAGGCTTGCTAATGAATTCTGTTCCAAACCTGTTGGATCCTAGAGGGAGACTTTTTCCTCGATCATATGATGCACTTGGTAATTTATTTGTTATTTCTTTCTAACATGCTAATTCCTTTAAGATTCTGGCTTTGAGATCATGAAAGTGGATTTTTAATTATCAATATATTCTCTGATACAGGTCTCTATACCACATTTATATTTCAAAAGCCTGACCCAGATATCACACCCCCGATATCAACTCCATTAATGCAGGATCCAACTTATAGCCACGATGAGGTAAGCATGTCTAGTATTAATAATGATCTTTTGCTGCATTCTCTGTTCTTATCGTGATGAATTTTTAGACATTGTTTAAGCTCTCAAAAAACGACTGATAAGCTTATTTCATGCTTCCAGTTAGCAAATGGTTCTCGGTTCTATAATAATTACTTTATAGAAATGCATCTTCTCTATAAAGAAGTAGCTTCAATATACTTTTCATGCACATGTATGTGTTTGGATTCAGTGTTCATCTAGTGGAAAATGAGCATCGTGCTAATCTTGTGTATTCACCTCCCAATTCCATGTTATGTTTGTGGCAGGGAACCAGTTGGCGAGATGAGGAAATTAATGTGCCGGTACCAATGCCGGTTCCGGTTCCAGTTCCTGTTCCTGTTCCTGTTCCGGCTCCTGTTCCAATTCCAGTTATAGTCGTAGAGCCTCCTCTTGGGTTGGGCAAGATAAGCGAACAAAAAGGGATTTTGGGTCCTGGCCCTGCTGATTTACGATTCCCAGAGGCACTCTGATTCTTTGGGAGAGGAAGAGATGCATTTCGTTTAGAAGTGAAGATTTCTCTCAACTTGATTTCATGCATAAAAAGTAGGAAAGTGAAACTAGTTATAAGTAGACACGTAGCAGCTCAAGCACCCTCTTTCAGGAGGACCGTTTATATGTTTTTATGAATGGTTGGACACAATTCTTCTTTTGTATAGGGTCTGTAAGAGGAAGTAGACACGTAGCTGTTCAAGCACTCTGATTCAGTGTTTATTTTAAAGGAAAAATAACTATGAGGTCCCAAAGAATGTAATCACCAAGTCTCAAAACAAATGATTGCAAGGCTTGTTGTCATGTTCAGCATCGAAACTTATCACTATATGCTGTGTAATATTATTGTGTGATTTTTTTGTTATTATATTTCTTCTCTGGAATCTCATGGTAATTTTCCCTAGTTTAAAGGTTGTTATTAGCATCCAAATTCCTGCGTGGGTCCCTCATTGATGAAACCTTCTGCTTAAAAAAAGTTATACAATCAGCCACACCCCCCCCCCAAAAAAAATATAAAGCACTCATGACTCCACGACAATCTTTTCCTAATGAATTAAGTGCAATTTTTTATTTGGTACAGAAAGTGGAAATAAAATAGAATTGCATACAGGTACCAAAAAAACTGGTTAGCACCAGCTGTTTTTGCCCCCTCCTTTTGAGTAAGAGTTGGGTATGTGTATTTTTGTTTGTTTATTCTCAATAGCTTGAGCTTAAAAATGGTGGTTGTTAGTCATTACAATTTGCGACCAAAAAAAGGACAAAAGTGGAGGGGCAAGAAGTCAAATCTTTCTTTTTCTTTAGTTTGGTAGATAAGATTCAATGATTTACAATTCAGTCAAGTCTTCTTTTAGAAGTCTTTTGGTGAAGGCAATTTCATAACTTGTTAATTGTTCAACACAATTTGCTTTTAATCTCTTATAATTTCTTAATTGTAACAATTTATGATATCAATTTCAACATTAATAAGGTGTCATTGACATTTTATTTTTCATATCCAAACTAATTAATGTATTTGGATTTGTTTAAATGTTTATTGAGGTAGCATTAGAGATATAAGCATAACAATGATGGCAAAAAAAACTTGGGGATACATGCAATTGGCAATATCATTTATAATTAATGAGCTTGCTTTACCACAAAGGAAAATAAAATGTCCGAGGATGAGATTTCATTAACAAGTTTTTAAGGGAAAAACTTGTACCTAACTGTTCAAAATTAGTGAAGTAAGGTCACTAGACAGCCATAAAACCAATGATTAGAAATAATCATAATAATAAAAAAAATTAAAGCATAAGGAATCTACATATTTCTTAAACAAAAAGCATGTGATACTAATGACCAAGGAAGTACCCTAATATAAGGCCGAAAACAGGAAGTAGCCTCATCAACTTCCTGGGTTTGTTTCTTAAGCTCTAAAATAAAGCCTCTTGAACTAAATGATGGAAGTTATTGACCCGATAGTCAATACAATACCTAATCTAACTATCAATTAAGCATGTCTTATTATTCCCTTTTCGGCTTATAATGAAAGAATTTCGGGTTATTTCTACAATATTATCTTTAATCATTTACTTTAAAATAATCGGTCATGGAAAATTGGAAACTGCCTTACCACATATCATTACACCATCAATTTATTGAGAAATACTTACATACTCCCGGAGTGCCACGTCATCCATGCTCTGCCCAATGAAAATGTTCCAAGTGTCATCAATTGTGATCCCATATCCCATAAATTTCTCCTAATTATTTTCATTTTTCCATAACCCATTACAATAGATATCTATTATGGAAAAAGATGAATAATTAAGAGAAATTTATGGGATATGAGATCCACAATAGAAGATACTTGAAACATTCTCATTGGACAGAGCATGGATGACGTGGCACTCCGGAAGTATGTAAGTATTTCTCTTAATTTATTAGGAGATGAAATGAATTAAAATCTTGCATTTAAAATAAAAGTAAACTCTCTAACTAACTTCTATATTTATTATTTAAGATCGGATGGAGTAGTAACTGATGATTAATTACTATGTGGCCGCCAGAAAACAGAATAATTAGCAGTTAATTTGTATTAATAATCCAAATTTGGTGTTTCTATCTAAAAGCGACAAGGAGAGGGACACTTGGGGTTCAGCGTACTTTGTGGAGTCTTTTGTCATTTTCATTAGATAAACCTTACTTTGATGGTAAGTGTCTTTGTGTATTGTTTAAATATCTAGAAGGGTTCATTTTATTCAAAATGTTAATTTCAATTTCATCTCCCCAGCATTTGTGTCTCATTCCAAACAATCCCAAATAATGCATTTTTTGCCTTTTTAATTCATTATAGTGTAATTTGTTGAGGAAACCCCACCCATGTTAAAGTAGATCTTTTTTTTTTTAAAAAAAATAAATATTTCACTTCATAACCATATTTTGTTAACGTTAAAGATTTAAGTGCTTCATCTGTCCGTTAATAAAAACTCAAAGGTTGGATAACAAATTTATATTTTCTATAAGGAGTGTTTTTAAAAATAAATATTAATTATATCTATAAGTTTGTATTGAGATTTATATTAAGATCCAACTAAATGTGAAAATTAGGACTTCAAACAAGTTACAACATGTAGAACTTAAATTCAAGGACGAGTTAAAA